>JBAWJQ010006543.1:0-44070 GCA_037783105.1 Bactrocera zonata
CATGATGATGTATTGTTACAAAAGTAGTATTAAGTTGTATTTGTATTGCTATATGCATCCATTATTATGAACAATAGCTGTAGGTATATGGAATAGCATTTGTCTTATTGTAGACATCTGGCGCCGCGGCTGTTTGTTTGTCGAAGCAATAGCTACATCTGGCGCCGTATAGCAGTATGTTCTGGTGGTTTCTAGACGCAATATTCTAGAAGGACACATCGGCATCTAGCGAGAAGTGCGTGGCTATATAAGCCGTGGCAGCGCCAACGTAATCGGTCAGTGCTAAGAGTAAACTGCTATAGTGTAGACGAGTTGTGAAATAAAGAGTTGTTGAATTAAATTAAACAGTGTTGATTTTATTTGTCAATCCAGAGATACGAACCTAACAAAGTAAACTAGCAAGAGTAAATTCGTAACAATTGGTGTCAGAAGTGGGATTGTCAAATAATCCAAATTCAAGATGGTTAAATTCGGAGAATTGAGAATTCAGCAATTGAAAAAGGAACTGGAGGAGCGTAAATTGCCGATAAGCGGGCAAAAGGCGGATCTGCAGGCACGATTACGTGAAGCAATGGAAGCGGATGGAATTAATGTGGACGAGTTCGAATTTGATGGGCCAGAAACTTCTACAAAGGTAGAAGAAAAAGTAGAAGAACAACGAACGTCATCAAGTGTAGACACTAACATGCTATTAGTGGCTATTAAGCAAATAGCAGAAAATGCAGTGCAAACAGAAAATCGTTTGGCACAGCAAATAGCAGAAAATGCAATGCAAACAGAAAATCGTCTGGCACAGCAAATGACGCAAATAGCTGAAAATGCAGAAAATGCAGTACAAACAGGAAATCGTCTGGCACAGCAAATGACGCAAATAGCTGAAAATACATCACAGTTAGAGTCTCGCCTTACACAACAAATAACTGAAAATAATACGCAGTTAGAAAAGCGTTTGGTACAACAGATTACAGAAAGTAATACACAAGTGCAACAGAAAGTTTCAAAATTGGAAGACGAATTAAGCACGTTAAAAAATGACGAAGAAAATTTGAAATCAGAAGTTCTTCATTTGAGTAATCGGATGCGAGAACTGCAACTGCATGGCCATGCACCATCAACAAATAATCCAAGATTGAAGGCACCCACATTCGATGGAAGTATTCCATTTCAAATTTTCAAACTTCAGTTTGAAAAGACAGCAATGGCCAATAACTGGAATGAAGCGGACAAAGTGGCGTCCTTGTTTGTATCATTGAAAGGACCTGCGGCAGAAATCCTTCAGACTATTCCAGACTGTGAACGGGACAACTATGAGGCATTGATGAGTGCGATAGAAAGACGATATGGTAGTGAGCACCGGAAACAAATATACCAGATCGAACTGCAAAATAGGGGTCAGAAGATGAACGAGTCATTGCAAGAGTTCGCAACTGAAATAGAACGACTGGCTCATTTGGCAAATGCAGATGCACCTGTGGAATACATTGAGAGGGTAAAAATTCAATGTTTCATAAATGGAATTCGTGATGTGGACACCAAACGCGCCACATATGCATTGCCAAAAAGAACGTTTGCTGAAACGGTTTCGCACGCCCTCACACAGGAAACAGCTTCCCTACTAAGTAAACCAGCACCCAAAGTACAAAGGGTTGAAATGGAACAACCGGCGCTGATGGAGGAAATATTGAAGACTCTGAAGACAATTGCTGCACAGCGAGTAAATACAACAGGCAGATGTTTCAACTGTGGAAAAGCGGGTCACTTTGCCCGAAATTGCAAGATAAAAGTAAACCCATCAAAATGGAAACAACCAACAGAACATCGAAAGAGGATTCACCACAAAAATGCGGATGCATTATCACATCGCCCTTGTCCACTGGAATTTAAACATTGCTCCAAATCAGAAGGAAAAGAAGGTATAATCGACGTGCGATCACTGAATATAGAACCTGAAGATGATTGGACTCCTCATCGCATCAGAATCAATCAGCTGGAGGACCCTGATCTTGCAAAGCTGGTAATGGCCAAAGAAAATGGGGTACGACCACCAAAGGAACAAATAAGTAGCGAGAGTCCAACTGCAAAAGCATATTGGGCCCAATGGAACAGCATAAACCTTGTTAATGGATACCTTCATCGTACCTGGGAAAGCGAAGATGGCAAACAGTCTCGTCTGCTGATCATAGTACCGAAGTCCATGATCCCAAAAGTATTGAAAGAATATCACAATGGACCTAGTGGAGGGCACCTTGGAATTACAAAAACTATAGAGAAGATTAAACAACGGTTCTACTGGATCGGTTGTCGAGATTCCATAGCAGAATGGATAAGTAATTGCGTAGAGTGCATGGCAGCTAAAGGTCCTAAAGCCAAAAGTCGCGGTAGGCTACAACAGTACAACGTGGGATCGCCATTTGAAAGAGTCGCAATGGATGTTGCAGGTCCGTTCCCAACCAGTACGGCCGGAAACAAATATCTACTGGTTGTCATGGACTATTTCAGTAAATGGCCAGAAGTATATGCCTTACCAAACCAGGAAGCGAAGACAGTAGCCGAAGCGTTTGTAGAAAATTGGATAACAAGGTTCGGAGTGCCCGTCGAATTACACTCAGATCAAGGCAGGAATTTCGAATCTTCCATTTTCCAAGAAGTCTGTACATTATTGGGCATCCACAAGACACGGACGACAGCGTTACATCCACAATCAGATGGAATGGTGGAGAGATTCAACCGAACGCTCGAAGAACATCTGCGGAAAATCGTTGATAAAGATCAACGGAATTGGGACAAGTGCATCCAGATGTTCCTGCTGGCGTATCGTTCAGCGAAGCACGAGACAACTGGTTACACGCCAGCAAAGATTATTTTCGGATCTGATCTGCGACTCCCCGCTGATCTTAAGTTTGGAACGAATCCTACAGCTGTAAGAAATGATGGAGATTATTGTTCTGCCTTAAAGGAAGAAATGAATGAATTGCACCTAATGGTAAGACAGCATACGCATCTGATGAGCAATAAGATGAAGGACCGGTTCGATCAAGCGGCAAATTCAAAAGGTTTTGAAGAAGGTGATCTGGTCCTATTGTACAATCCACTTCGAAAGAAAGGCTTGTCCCCGAAACTGCAGTCAGCCTGGGAAGGACCCTATATGGTGATAAAACGACTTAATGACGTGGTATACCGCATACAAAGGAATGGAAAAGCACGATGTAAAATGAAAGTAGTACATTTGGAGAGGCTCGCCCCATTTGGTTCAAGAGGATTTGTGCCTAATCGGGACGATTAGGCTTTAGTGGAGGGCAGTGTTACAAAAGTAGTATTAAGTTGTATTTGTATTGCTATATGCATCCATTATTATGAACAATAGCTGTAGGTATATGGAATAGCATTTGTCTTATTGTAGACATCTGGCGCCGCGGCTGTTTGTTTGTCGAAGCAATAGCTACATCTGGCGCCGTATAGCAGTATGTTCTGGTGGTTTCTAGACGCAATATTCTAGAAGGACACATCGGCATCTAGCGAGAAGTGCGTGGCTATATAAGCCGTGGCAGCGCCAACGTAATCGGTCAGTGCTAAGAGTAAACTGCTATAGTGTAGACGAGTTGTGAAATAAAGAGTTGTTGAATTAAATTAAACAGTGTTGATTTTATTTGTCAATCCAGAGATACGAACCTAACAAAGTAAACTAGCAAGAGTAAATTCGTAACAGTATTTTGCGAATAGAAATTGAGCTCCCCTCGTATATTCATGTGTAAGAATATTTGTATGTATGTAAGCCATTTGTAAGTATGTGAACGCTCTCACAAGAACAGAGAAACTGAGAAGAGATGCAGCTGAATGCATGCCTGCTTTTATGTATGTACATTGTTCTCGAGAGTTTAACGGTGACGTCACGGCACGGCATGTACGCTCTCTGAGCGAGCAAGAATGAAAAATGTAAGGTAAAAGTTGTTAGTAAACACAACTTAAATCAGATCAGGTTTGGGGTAAGGAAATATTTTGTTGATTACAAAGCAACTACCTGGGGAACATGTGTAGAGGACATCAAATAAATATAGTATGTCTGTATGTATGTGTGTACAGCCATGGACATACAAATAGCACACATCTGAATCCCATATTAATTCTAATTTTTTTAATCCTAAAGTAGCTGAACAATAAAAATTTGGTATGTATCTACATGTCACTGTTATGAGGCTCATTTCTCTGCACAAAAATACTGTTTATTTTCTATTTAATTTTGTACGCGACAATTTTATTGCGTATAGTGTGGATTTGAGGTGGACACATAAATAGCACATTTTTAAGTTCGTAATTTTTTTTTTTTTTGAATTTTGTATGAGGTTCTCGCATATTTATACCCTGAACAGGGTATATTAAGTTTGTCACGAAGTTTGTAACACCCAGAAGGAATCGTCGGAGACCCTATAAAGTATATATACATATAAATGATCAGTATGTCGAGCTGAGTCGATTTAGCCATGTCCGCCTGTCTGTCCGTCTGTCTGTATATATACGAACTAGTCCCTCAGTTTTTAAGATATCGTTTTGAAATTTTGCAGACGTCATTTTCTCTTCAAGAAGCTGCACATTTGTCGGAACGGCCGATATCGGACCACTATAGCATATAGCTGCCATACAAACTGAACGATCGGAATCAAGTTCTTGTATGGACAACTTTCACATTTGACAAGATATATTCACGAAATTTGGTATATATTATTTTCTAAGGCAACAATGTAATCTCCGAAGAAATTGTTCAGATCGGTTGACTATAGCATATAGCTTCCATACAAACTGAACAAATAGTTACTAACAGAAATGCACCTGTGAAGGGTATTTAGCTTCGGTGCAACCGAAGTTAACGTTTTTTCTTGTTTTAATTTAATTCTGCGAATATATAATTATTTCATTGATATTTCATTAAAATGAGAAGGAAAAAACATTCCACGCCGGAAAAGAGAGTCCTTATGTCCAATATGAGCAAAAAAGGAAAATATCCTGCCAAAATTGCTAAAATACTACACTGCTCTCCAAACATGTTATAAAATGCTCTTTATGCAACAAAACAGACCCACCTTGTATCAAAAGTGGATCCTTCTAAGTCAACCAGAGAAATTATGATCGAAATTAATGCGGATATGGTGTGAACGTGTCCAGAAAGTTTGTATGAAGACGACTCAACTTATCTCAACTTTTTGGACAAATTACCGCTAAGAAACCACTCCTGCCAAAACGCCACATCAAAATTCGACTGGCATTTGGAAATGCCCACAGGGACAAAACAGCACAATTTTGGAAGAAAATGGAGCCATTTGTATTTCAATCCATGCCCATAAACTGGACATTTATGCAAGACAACGATCCGAAGCACACCGCAAAGATAGTAAAATATGGTCTCGGCAATGAAAAGTTTAGAATATATGAGTGGCCTGTGCAAAACCCAGATCTGAAACCAATAGGAAATTTATGGAATGGTATAAAGTTTAAAATAGCAAGCAAAAAATTAAAAAATTTTGATGATTTATGGGCTGGAATTGAGGAGCTTTGGTCTTCAATCCCAAAGGAACGATGTCAAGAACTGGTGGACAGCTTGCAGCGAAGATGTGAGCGGGTACTTAAAAATTATGGATATAGCACAAAATACTAATGAATGAACAATCTCTTGTAATTTTTTAAAAATTTTTATAAATTTTTGTACCTTTTTTTAAACCCTTTTTCAGATTGTGCTATTTATGTGTCCATGGCTGTATATAGGTTTAGAACGATAATAAAATTTACAAAACATATTCTTATTCTATCATTCTTGCTGTCACGAAATAAACTCGTTTTCTAAGCAATCTGTCAAGTATGGATACATACATATGTATTTGGATCACACGAAACCCATTGGGTAGATTCTGAAATCGGCTATACAAATTGCATATTGTTAAAATCAATAATACTACAAATATTTCGACTATAGTATTGCGGGGCGCTTAATATAAGGGTACACAACATTGGCCAGTATTTTCAAAAGATGCACTGGAGCAGTTCTTTTCTCTTGGACAATAGCACTGTGCGAACGCTTTAAAATTAAAAGTAAGAGGACACCTACTGCGTTAATTTTAATATTTCATCAAAATCGTATTAAACAGGACATTTTACGGATGTTTTTTTAAAGTCTTCTTTTAAAGACTTCTGTCCAACGACGTTTACCTTACAACAAATAAATTTCCAGAGCAATTTTAATATGTTCCGCATCATAACGAACTCCACTATAGTGAATATTTTTCTCCGCCATAACCCGTTTTTCATGCAGGTTCAATCTTCCTATAACGAATTTTATTAAGCCTTTATTCATAATTTTAAAATTCCGAATGTAGTCCTTAAAATCTATGTCGTCCCTTACAATACACTCGTGCCAACGTTTTTTCTATTGCTCGAATTATTTGCTAGTCATTTTTTGGAAAAGCGTAGCCATTCACGTTTAATGGCTTCAATTGACTCAAAACGGTTTCCCCGGAGCGGTCGTTTAAGTTTTCTGAATAACTAGAAGTCATACGGAGCTTAATCAGGCGAATACGGTATTTGCAGTTCGATATTGGTTGAAATTTGGCGAAAAACTTACGAAGAATCAAGCGACGGTTCATTATTGTGGTGCAAAAGCCAAGAATAGTTGGCCCATAATTCCGGCGTTTTTTTACGAATAGTTTCCGGTAAACGGCGCACAACACTTAAATAGTATTCTTTGTTAAAAGTTTGGCCGGTCGAAAGGAATTCGGAGCACACCACGCCTCGTTATTCGAAAAAAACTGTCAACATAACCTTGATATTTGACCTGCTTCGAAGTAGTTTTTTCGGCTTCGGCTTACATTTGCCACGATATTTGGCCGACTAAAAGTCGGTTTCATTGCTTCACAGACGTTAACGTTTTTCGAAAAAATTGAGAAGAACCAATCATGTTTTCACTTTTCTTATGACCAAATGATCTTTAAAAATGGTTTTCATTGATCCTTCCGATGTTCCAAAGATGCCAGTAGCAGGTCCGACTGTTAATCGTGGATTCTCTAGCACCAATTCCTTTATTTTATTAACGTCTGATCATCAGTTAATGTTGATGGCCGTCCTGGACGTAGTTCGACGTCAACACGTTCTCGATCTTTTTGGAATAATTTTTACCAAAAAAAGACACTTACTCGCGAACAACGTTTCGGCACCAGAAATTTGATTCCGCACAATTCTGTAAGCAGTCTCTAGTCACTATTTAAGACATTTTGAGGTAAAGTCTAAAGTTTATGACTAATTACTATTCACAACAAAGTCTCTGGTTTTTAGTCACAAAATATTGACACAAATTACTGACATGATAGTTAGCAAGTCACAAAACTAAAATTAACTCTGGTTTGCCATTTTGAATATACTGAAAAGATATCGTCGTAGATATTAATCGATTGTCGTTTTTAATATTTTGTAAGCAACTCAAACTCTGAAACAAAGTCAACATGAATTTTTATTTTTATTCGTTGTAGAAAATTTAATATTTGTTATCGATATATTTATTTTCATTCAAGTGTAAATACAACTCTAAATAATGAAATGTAAGAGCTGATTCGACCTGTTCGTTTTCAATTGAGAGATTTTTGTGATTGTCACGTACTGAATTGCTCAGTCGCAATTGTATCACACACATCACATTGTCTAATTTAAAATCTCAATTTTAGAGACTTGTACAGAATCGCTAGGTAAGAAGTCTTATTATTTTTTGCTCACAGTAGTACTCCCAGTGTCACAGTTTTCATACCGACTGAGCGATGGTTCACCCTTTAAGTCTGATGATTTTTTATGGCAGTTGTAGGCAATCATTTTTTTGACATTTCGTTTGATTCGCAAAAAGTGCTCGTTTGCTTATATAATTATACCTATGTATGTATATTTAAATATATGCACACGCTTGTATATACGTAAATATTTGTATGATTCACGCAGCGCTAGAGAATGGGAAACAAATGAAAACCCCCCTCATTACCAAAAATATCATTTGAGAACTGCTGACATATGTATGTGTGTATGTACTTACATTTAGATATACACATACACATATACCACCTACAGTGAGTTAGTTCGTTTTAGATATGTTCACATTATGTTCTGTAGATATGTGTGTATATAAATATGTATGTAAATAAGTACTTAGAATAATATTAGTGTATGTACATATGTTTGGGAATTTGTTGGTACTCATTTTTACACCTGTTGCTGCCCCATATAAAATACATTTTACGGTCTGAAAGCTTAAACCATAACTTTCAAACATCAATGAATCAAGCGCTTAGCGCAGCGAACTATCTACAATATCTGCTCTCGGGGACATAAAAGAATAATATACATATGCCAATTCCAACATTCTTGGCGTACATGGATGTAAATATATTTTACTCTCAATTCGAGGCGCTCGCATACGTCTCTGATAAAATCCATTACAAATTATTGTGTATAAATTGTGTTGAATCAAACACCGGCGTCACTAATACATCATCAAACATGCCACCCAGCAGTAAAACGAGTATTCCGCAAGCGTTTCACTGAGAACTACTTCCAAAAGGCCGGGCGGCTCTTGACTCTTGGTTTGATATTAATTACACACGAAGTTGGTTATTTTCAACACACAACTCTATATACTCCTTGCATACGCAGTTGAAAGAGGCAGCTCTGAGAGGCCCGATTTCAACCGATTTATGAGAACCGATCTAAAGTATTTCCATTTATCAAAAGAGTGCAGATCACTACAGACAATACGCCAGCTGCTGATATGTACATACATATGTATGTATGTAGCCATAATTCTCGACAAATACAACATTGTGTGGGCAATTGAAAAGTTTTCTGCTTGGCGCTCTCAAATTTATATATAATGTATGTTTAAATGTGTGTATTTATGTACATAATTGAGTATATAAGTTGATGCGGCGAGAGTACTTTGTTTTGCCGGTGCAAAAAAGCTTTATAAAGAACAAATTGCCTGACCAACTTCATTTTGGCTTTCGCCTTGCAGCTGTGAGTGTCTAGTTCGGCAAATTTTCAAAAAACAAAAAAGTGAGTGTGTATAGTAGTTGTAAGTGTCATAGTGATTGGTATATTTTCGTACTATAAGTGTTCGACGCTCATAGAAAATATTTATCATTTTGTTCTACAAGCTCGGATAGCATTTAGCGCTGTCAGAATTTTGCAAGTTTAATTTATTCGTTTCAATGCAGGTTCTGTGCAAAAAATGCTGGCGTTTCAATATTTTCTGCTTTGCTTTGGCATACATGAAATATAAGTATTTGTATGCAATGTAGATTAGAAAAATGTTTGTGATTTCAGAGCGATGCAAAAGTGAAAATTAATGTGCACAAATACATATATGTATGTATGTATGTACATATGACCAATGTGACAGCAGTTTTCAAGCAACTGTTACTTTGAAAATTCCTTTCTGCCGGATTCCAATTAGAATCAGTCAAATGCTTATTTAGTAGAGAGAGAGGTTGTAAATAAAACGAGGAAACTTTGTAAAATAGAATAAATAAATAGTTTTATATAAATGAATTAACAGAACTGAAGCAAAATAGTTAATAAATCAAGATGTTCGAGTCTCAGTTAGTGCATTAGTAACAGCTGGCAAGGCATTATCAGGAATAAAGGGATGTCCAACTTATTCCAGCGTGAGAGCGCTTCAAAATTAGCGTTTTTTTTATAACATTTCCATTATGGCCAGATTGAACAAAATAATAATTTTTGGGCATTTAAATTAAAACACCCAACATATAAAAATTACTATATAGTGGTTATTTATTATATGGAGAAACTATTCAAATATTTTTAAAGTATATTAGAACAACTAACTTTTGACTTTTCAATACCCAATAAAAGGATTTAAGCTTGGTAGCTCTCAATCATAAAATGTTTTTAATCGTTTTCCATTGAAAATAATACTGTGATGCTTCAAATTACAAAACGTTTCATCAAATACCTTTAAATTTCACAAATTTATTTAATTTTCATTGTTTAACATCTTTTGTAAATGGTCTTGAACGATGCAACAAATCCCTCCGTTTAGATATTTTTTGGTAAGATTTCAATCTGGCCATCGCTCGTCTCCAATTGCTAAACGTCAAAACCTACTGAACTCGATCAACTGTCAAAGTTCAGGATGTTTTGACGTTTAGCAATTGCTCTCTCACTTACAGTGAGGGATTTCGTATTTTGTCGTTGCAGTCGTACTTATATCTCCAGTGCTACCAATCACATTGTGTCATACCTTATAGTGTTGGAAAGGTGAGATTTTAAATTTCGATTGATGTAATAATGTGTTTAGCGGAAAAATGGCAGAAAGTGTGCGACCAAATGGTTCATATTTGTTTATTTATTTATTTGTATAAATATAAAAAAAAAAAAAAAAATAAGTAGTAATTTCATTAGAAATACGAAAAGACTTTTTCGACTACCGCAAAAATTTTGCAGTAGAAGTATATGCAGAAAAAGAACAGTGTTGCAAAATCGTTGTCTTTATTTGTTTGCTCAAACATCCAACGACGCAACGTAACACAATTTACTAAAGTACATTTTATTCTAATCTCAACAGATTAAACGCTAGCTAACACTATGGATTTCTATTACTTGCCCGGTTCCGCACCATGCCGTTCAGTACTCTTGACTGCCGCGAATCTCGGCATCAAATTGAACAAGAAATTATTGAATTTGATGGCTGGTGAGCATTTGACACCAGAGTTCCTTAAGATTAATCCGCAGCACACCATTCCCACCTTGGTGGACGATGGCTTCGCTTTGTGGGAATCTCGTGCCATTCTTGTGTACTTGGCCGAAAAATATGGCAAGGACGATGCCTTGTTCCCTAAGTGCCCTAAGAAGCAAGCTGTCGTTAATCAGCGCTTATACTTCGACATGGGTACCCTGTACAAGTCTCTCGCCGACTACTATTACCCACAAATCTTCGCCAAGCAACCTGCTGATCCAGAGCTGTACAAGAAGATTGAAGTCGCTTTCGACTTCCTGAATACTTTCCTAGAGGGTAACAACTACGTGGCTGGCGATCAATTGACCGTGGCTGATTTGGCTATTTTAGCTTCAGTATCAACCTTCGAGGTTTTAAAATTCGACTTCAGCAAGTATGCCAATGTTGCCAGATGGTACGAAAATGCTAAGAAAATTCCAGGCTGGGAAGAGAACTGGGAAGGTTGCTTGGAATTCAAGAAATACCTTGACTAAATGCTCTAGAAATGCTAATTGTCAATGCTAATTGTATTTTATGGAATTTACGTTTTGTGTAAAATATATTTTAAGTGATTTCTGCACACATGTTTGTATTAAATATTTAATTGAAAATAATGAAGAAACCTATTTTTATTTTTGGTGAACAACGAAATTGAGATTGAGAAAGGTTATGTGGGTAAGTTAAAATTATCGCAAATTTTATGGGTTCTTTTTTGGCAAGAATTGTGAACACAAATGTAGCCAAAAGCGTTTTTTCACCTAGGACAACAAAAACATTGTATACTACCGCTATCATTTTTAAATTCAATCTTATCACATTGGCCTTGGAACTGAAACTCCACTAGCGAACGAAAGAACGAAAAAAGTTAAGTATCTAATGACGGGTGACGCTTGCGAGGTAAAATTTCACATACGTCAAATGCGTTCGGAGGCGTGTTAAAGGAGTTTTGTTTTATCAGCGTAATGATAAGTAGTTGCTTTGAGTCAAAATGAAACTTATCAACTGCTGTTCGTTCAAAAAATCGATTTCACAATTTTCGACAAAACGAAAATGAATATTAAAGCTTTTTTAGATAAAATTGAAAATATTTGATTTTTATTATCGGAGATAAGTGAATAAAAAGTCAGAGTTTGTGTTCTGACTATGCGTGAGCTTCAGATTTGTAGAGTTGTGGCATATTTATTGCATAATACAGATCTGTAAACTATTCGATGATGCTTTATGGAAATCAGAATAGAGCTTTGAAAGTATTCAATTGTCGGAACAGTATCAGTTTTATTAGTTGTTTTGCGCAGTGCAGTTACAATTAAGTACACTACTGTGATCAAATTGAAAGGTGAATTTTTCATTTATAATTCGCGTGTTTTTCGAATCGGTAAATTTTTTTTTCTGCAAGTTGCTAGTACTGTTAGTGACATTTATGCTAAATTTCACGTCAAAATATTGAAAAACTTTAGAGCAATAATATATGCGATAGGGCAACCCTGTTGGGAAACTCTTCGAAACAAATGTGGTTTTTGATATTGTTTATCTCAAAAATAAAAGATTTTAATTGAAGAAAAATTTGGTGCAAATGATTTTCAGTTTTTGTTTAAAGAAAAATGAGTGAAAGGTCTAATTATGAAGGCTGTTTCGGCGTCATGTACATGTTTTCGGCATATTCTCTTAAATGTTATTGTAAATGTTTCTCTCTTGGCATTGCTGATTCTAATATCACGCTCATGTTAGTTTAATTTGTTTACTTTCAGAATAAATTATTGTCTATAGCTCAGACTATATATTTATATGTAAATACATATTGGATATAAAACGTTTAGCTGTAAGAATAACTTTAGTTTCAAAGTATTTTTGACGCTGAGTGCGTCGAGTTGAACGGCTAATCACTTTTAATTTACTGTTATTTCTTATAACACTTCCACAAAAATAAAGTTTGCGGATTTTTTCTTCGTTCCAGCTTAAAATCCACTCATTCAACAACATGGACTTGTACTATTATCCCGGTTCTGCTCCATGCCACGCAGTGTTACTCACTGCTAGAAGTCTTGGCATTAATTTGAATAAGAAATTCCTAGATTTGCTAGCGAGAGAAAATATGAGCGATGACTTCGCGAAGATCAACCCACAGAAAATCGTGCCCACCTTGGTTGACAAGGATTTTGTGCTGTGGGAATCACGCGCGATTATGATTTATTTGGTGCAAGAATATGGCAGAGATGATTCATTGTATCCCAAGTGTCCCAAGAAGCGTGCTGTCATCAATCAGCGTTTATACTTCGACATGGACACCTTGTACAAATCGTTCGGCGACTATTACTATCCACATCTCTTTTTCAAAAAGCCTTTGGTACCTGAACTGTATAAAAATATGGAGACTGCTATGGAGCTCTTGAATACTTTTCTAGAAGGCAACAAATATGTGGCGGGTGATCAATTGTCTGTGGCTGATTTTTCTATTTTAGCAACGGTATCTATGTTTGATGTTGCGAATTTCGACCTCAGCAAGTATGCCAATGTTGCCAGATGGTACGATAATTGTAAGAAGCTTCCAGGTTGGGACGAAAACTGGGCAGGTTGCTTGGAATTCAAGAAGTTATTTAAGTAAACAGAAACATCCTTGAGGACTATAAGAATCACTTTACTATCAAGAGCGGAGTTTGGGTTTACAAAGCAAGAGGTGGAGAGAAATACCTACATACATACTATTTACACAAAAAGTCAATCCACTCTAATCATAGTAATTAAGTGTAGTCTATGCAAACGTTTAATAAATTTTTTTATAATTAATATACCTCTGACGTTTTTCTGACTGGTTCAATTGTTGTTAGTGCTTTTACTTTATTAGTGGGTAGAGGAAAACATTGCAGCGACAAAAAGCGTGAAATCATTAAAAATCTTAGAAAAAACGGGAAAACTTATAAAAAAAAAATTAAACAAATACTGGAGTGCTCTGATCAATTGATATTAAATGCTCTGTCCTACAAAAATAAAGCCGAAACACGTGGACGAAAGCACAAAACTACTAAAGAAATCAATCAACGCATACTCCAGTCGTCAAAAAAGATAACAAAGCGTCGCGTAGAGAAATAAAGAAACGTCTAGACGTTTACTGGAATATAATTTATGTGTGCGGAGTCTGTGAAAAGTTCCATTGTTGACAAAGAAACATAATTGAAGCACGTCTCCAATTTGCCAAGGAACATGTCAACTGGCAACCGGAGAAATGGAGAAATATTTTTTGAACAGACGAATGTAACGTAGTTTTATTTGGTGGCACAGCGTCTAGGAAGTATATCCGACATCCACCAAATACGAAATAAAATCCGCAATACACTGTCAAACATGGTGGTGCAAAGTGGGGAAGTTTCTCGTACAACGGCATGGAACCAATCCATCCGATAAAAGAAATCATGGATCATACACACGTGTATGTGGATGTATTGAAAAAAGTTATTCTGCCATACGCGGAGTGAAACATGCCATTAAAGTGGCTGTTTCAGCAAGATAACGACCCGAAACATACAAGTAAATCTGCAAAGGAATGGCTTCGGGTCAAGTAAAGTTGAGGTTATATCATGGCCGGCTCAGTCGCCTGACCTTAATTAATAATAGAAAACCTATGGACAGATATTAGAGAAGGTGTTCCTGACCGTAGACCATCAAATACAAGGGAATTATGGAGCACAGTCCACGAGGCATAGCAGCAAATTCTGCTGAAAAGTTGTCGTGTTCTGATCGATCCCATGTCCCGCATATGTGCTGCAGTAATAAAAAATGGCGGTTACTCGACTAAATATTAAGTAAACTAACTTATGTACTAGTCATATTTTCCATTTTCTCTAATTTATTATTAGTTTAATTACATTTTGGAATGCACTCCTATTATTTTGAACACAACTGTACATACTTATGTACATATTTATGTATCGCACAAGCAATTTGAGTAACTATCGCAGCTGAATTAAAGAGACTGCTTTTATGAAAATATATTTGATAGATTTATATAGATGCTCGTTTAGATAATGAAACTGCGACATGCCGTACTATTTAGAAATAAAGAGTCACTTTGTTCGGTTGGAACCAAAACATTTGCTTCACTTGCGGAATGGAAGGAGTTGGGGCTTTTGTGGAACTCTTCAAGCAACAGCATACATACAACAACTTTATAACTAAATCTATAGACGTATCTGGTTTATAGCTTGCATCCAACAGAAAGCGCTAATTTAAACTAGCGTTTGATATACTAGTCGAATTAATAAGGAAAAAAAACTTCTATGAAGACATTTGCCTTGATTTTGATCGATCAGCTTGTATGCACTTAGGTGCCTTAGTAGTTTGATTTGAAGAATATTCTCAGGGGTCTTGAACAATAATCTGTGCCAAATTTCGTGAAGATATTATATCAAACATAAAATTTATCCATGCAAGGGCTTCATTTTGATGGAGCCTTTTGTAAGACAAATAAGTCGTATAAAAGTCCAATCTTCCTAATATTTCTATCAGTGGTTCTGACAAAGGAGTAGGAGCATTCATGGAGAGTAAAAAGTTTCAGTTCGATATTGTAAAATAGTTTGTGTAGACATTACCCGACTTAGCTCCTCAAGTTGATCATTTATATATACTATACATACATATGTCTATGTACATACATATGTATATATATTAGGACTCCGACGTTCCTTCTGAGGCTTCCAAACTTCGTGGCTTATTTAACATGGTGTGTTCAAAAGTTTCAAAGGTGTATTTGGTCGACTATATACATATATAACTAAGATATACATAGCTCCACTGGCTTTTCTGAAACCTTTGAAGCGCATATCAACCGATGTGCACTCATGTACGGGTGATCCAAGTAGAGATACTTTTTTAAATAGCATTTTTTTGATAGATCACGCATGAGTCATGTCATGTTAGCATTTCATCATGGAAAGACTTACAATTCGCAACACCATCTTGAGAGTTAGCATTCAATAATGGATAATATTCGACCGAATAGATTACTTTGAAGGAAGGAAAATACTATATAGGAGCCTTAGCTCACATTATACACGAGGAAGAGAGGTGTTTCGGCGCCGTTCGCATAACTCGGACTGACGTGTGGAATGACGTCGAAATCTTAAATTGAAAGCATACAAAATACAGCTTGTGCAAGAACTGAAGCCGTTCGACCTTTCCAAGTGACATCGGTTCGCTCTAAGGGCTTTTGAAAAGTGCCAAGAAGAACCGACGTTTTCGAGCCAAATTTTGTTCAGTGATTTTTGGCTCAATGGGTATGTAAACAAGCAAAATTGGGGCATTTGGGACGAAGAGCATCCAGAAAAAACAACTGTTTGGTGTTGTTTGTGGGCCGGTGGAATCATCGCTTCATATTTCTTCAAAAATGATGCCGGTAAGAACGTAACCGTCAATGACTGAAATTGAAGCTCGTTATCTCGGTGACAATCGGTTTCAACAAGACAGCGCCATTTCCACACATCGCATCAATCAATGGATTTATTGGAGAACACTCCGCTTCGATTTAGGCCTTGGAAAGAAACATCAGGCGTGTCATTCGCCAGTTACCAGTCGGAATGCTCGAACGAGCCATAAAAGATCGGACTCAACGATGGACCATCTGAGACAAAGCCGCGGCCGACATTTGAAAGAGATAATTTTCAAAAATAAATGCCAAAGAATGTTCTTTTTAAATTTGAAGTTTCCAAGTGTTTTTCTTTAAAAGGAAAAGAGGGAATCTCAAAATGAATCACCCTTCATGTATACTCGTATTCAGATCCACACAATCTCGGTCTTTATCATATTTATATAACTTACGATAATTGCACTCCATTTGGTACTCTACAAAATGCGGCAGCTAAAAACTGTCCATCTTAGAATTTCGCTATCTCAGCTATTCATTTCCATTATTAGTCGTTTACATGACTTCACCATTACTGTTATTGTTTTTGTATTTAAGTACGCAATGACTAAGCATATTTAATAACTCTGGGAAATGTATTCTCTGACAGTAATGCGTTCATTACAGATATCAGAGATTTGTGATTGTACATGTCGTCGCTCAGAAGTGGTCTAGCCATTTTACTGTTACTTCCACGATGACTTGAATTTTTCAAACGACGGTATATATTTATGTATGAATGTATGTATATTAATACCGTTTTTTATATGAATTTCACAATTATTGAAATATATTATTGACTGTAGGCAGAAATCATCAAGTGATTACGACCCTCTGGCCTTTCAAGGACGGGTTTTTGAGCAGAGGGAAAGGAGGCTTCATATAAATCAATCCAGCATTATTCTGGCAACCACCCTGTACATTTTGTGCCAAATCATAATTTCCATTAATGAAGTGTAAATTGATTTAAATGCAAACTAATTACAGCGCCATCGTTTAATATGAATGGGATTATTCTCCAGACATGACACGCTAATAATTCGATTACATTGCGATTCCACAAATGAGGCAGTGACATCAAAAATACATTAATCAGAGATAGTATACTTCAAAGCCAAAGAACGTCAAGATCTAATAGATGGAAAATGCAGTTTTCCTATGATATTTTAGTACAAAAAAGCTTTCTTTCAAATTTCACAGCATATATCTCATTCAATAAATTTACAAGTGATGAAAATAAGTAGAGAAAAAATATATTTTGAACCAAATCTTAAAATAATTTTGTAGAACTTTTACTTTGCTATTCGGATAGCAACACAACTGGTACTAATTGGTTCCTTTAAATATTTTGCTTTCAAACTTCCAACCGTTTTTAATTATTTAATGTCTAGTTTCGTAACCTGTCACAATATTAACAGCCACCACTGTTTTCTCGTTTTCATTGAATTTCTTTGCGGCCTTTTGCGAAAACATTTGCATTGTCTTCGTTACCGTCTGCGCAAGCGCATAGCTGCAATTTACCTGTGCAGCGATAAGAAAGGACACTCGCAGCAAGAACCTGGCACCGTACAAATAGAGATACCAAAAATAAGTTGTTGTGCCTGACTGCATGGAGTAAAGTAGGAAAATTTGAAACTGCTAATCTAAAAACTGAAGGTAAACACGTGAACTGGATTAGTCTGGGGAAATGCAAACGCGGCTGGCGGCGAATCATAATGAATTGCAGCGAAACCTTGGAAATTAGGTATAAATGAAAATACCCGGAAGTACAAGCGGATATTTCCAGTCTTGTGTGCTAAATATGTGTTGTCGATATAGAGTGTCCTTACTGCCTGGCTATACAAGTTAATAAATAGGCGTAGTGCAGTTCCGCGGCGATCAGTCGCTTTGATACGTCAGAAGCAGCACAACTTTAAGAACACAACACTTTGAACGATTATTGAAAGATGACACCTTCCAGATTGCTGAAGTGCTTCGCGCTCATACTCCTGCTTGGCTTAGGAAGTCTGCACGCAGTGCCACTAGATGCAGTGACGAATGCGTCGACGCCACAAGTTGAAGTCGCCAACACAATTGCAGCCGAAGCGCCAAACGCTGGAGATGAGCATCAAACTGGCACGCCCGCAAATGAGACTGAACTTGAAGCTGCTGCCAGCGAACAAAAACCACAAACTCTTCCAGCGGTATGTTTTCATTGTACAATAATTCTTAAACCAACTTCAATACTCGCATCATTTCGATTCATTTTAGGTGAATGCGGGCAGCGCGAATGCCGAGGCGGCAACCCCGCTGTATGCCGGCTTTCTGACACCCGAGGCCATTCAGCAGTATATTAGTCAATTTGGTGCATCCTATCCCGGTTATGCCGCCTATCCGGCGCCTATCGGCTATGCGGCAGCTGCACCTCCTCCACCACCACCTGGCACCGGCCCCATCTATCCGGGTCCATATGTCGTGCAGACTGGCTATGAGGGCTATTTAGTGCCTACGCCTAATACAGCTGTAGAAGGTGCAAATAATAGCAACAGCAATTCACTTCTAAGTCCCTTCACCTATTTGACGAACCTCTTCTCGGTGATGATGATGTCGGCCTTGTTTCGTGTCGTTGCCACTGTTCTCGGCGCGATCGGCATGATATTCTTCGGCGGCGCCTTGTCCAGATTTGTCTGCAGCTTCACACCGCTTTGTAACGTCACCAGTACAGCTGTGGAGTATTTAAAGAGCGACAATGCGGAACGTGTGGGTCGCATGATAGCCGAAGGCATGACACCGGAACGTGTGCGACGTGCTACGGTTTTTGTTCAGAACGCAATACGCAAATATCACGAATTGCAGAAGCTTGTGGGCAGTGATGAGAAGGATGACTAAGGCGCAGCATTACTTTTGATGAGTGTCTTAGGAGAGTTTTTTAATTTCAATATTAGATAGATGCATATGTAAATAAACCATTCTAAAATGTTAGTTAGAAAAATATAAATAATAAAGTAATAATAAACTAACGGTAATATGCCGTTTCGTTTGTTTCAAAAAAAAAAAAAAATTTTTTGCTTTCTGAGTTGCTCGGTATGTTCAAAAATCTTATTTATAATTAATTAATAGTAATTACTAACATTTACGTCGATTGGTTTTAGAAAAATCAGTGTGAAGACTAGCTTCGAACCTGTTTTGTGAATAGAAGAAGCCAAAGATTTTCTACTGGGATGCTATCATAATATACTTAATAGCTGGCACTTGTTATTAATCTACAAGCTAAGCTCAGCTGTAATTGGGGCTGATGTCAAAATTGCTATTATCATTACCAGCTATCCATGACGGTGTATATTTGTATATACTTTAAATAGAATATGGTCTTTTCGCACAATGTATGTTTTATTAAACCTAAATTGGCCTGACACATTCGTTCGGATGGGATTTTTAATAAAAAATAAAAATAAATAAAATGCTTCGAAATAAACAAGTAAGGAATGCCTAAATTCGGGGATTTGTTTTAATTATATTCTGAAAGAATTCAAATTCCTTCTTCAATGAAATCTTGATGAATTCCAATCAAATTAGTGTCTTAAGAACTCATGTGCATATGTATATTATAAGTCATAGAATAAGATGTTTTATAACTGCATTTTACCTTCCGTCAGCGGAAAGGGTATTAAAATCATCCGCAAATAGACAGAGAATCGGAATTCATAATATTAGGGATATGACGGTTGGACCAAGCTCACTTACCAACACATTCGGTTTATGGTTGGTTAAAAATCCCATAATATATCTCATATATGTCCGATTTGAATAGGTTTTGATCAAAAAGTGGCAAATCCCAAAGACATTATTCGTGGAAAGTTTTATTAGTATGTAATGATTGCTTCTTCATTTGTATCCTGCAAAGTGAAAAAATCAGATGGATTTACGAAATCGTCCTGTATTTTTTGCTATGGAACACTTTTACCATTCTTACAATATCTCGATTTTTACTTAAGTTAGCGCTTGCAGGGAAAGTCGAAGATTCGCTTGGAATTCAACTCCTCGCGCCATCCTGACCATTTAAATATGTATGTATGTATGTATGTATATGTATTGTATGTATATGTAGTAGCGCCTAGACGAAAAACTGCTTTAATTGATTATATTACTTTAATGAGACTTTAATAGCCTTTTAATTTCTTGTTGTTATATTTCAGTACTAGTTCGGTCGTCGCTGTGAACGGACGTGTTTTTTCTCTGCTCCGCGTTCTATTCTATTGTTTAATTCTCATTAATGCCGTGTGTTTGCGGTAATAGAGTCGATCGGGCTCAGCCCAAGATCAGCTGTAGTAAATGTAATGAATTCTTCCACCTGTCGTGTGTGAATTTATCACATGCTGACGTTGATTTTTTGGTGAAGTCTAAAAACGCGTTTTATTGCAAAGCTTGCACGGTAGCTCGCAGAAATTCGATTCGTTCGCCGCCGGCGTCGCCATCAGTGCGCAGTGCTCAATCACACAGCGAAGTGAACGAACCATTGTTAGAGGCTAATGACCTTAATATGGTTAACGCGGTGCTCAATTCTTTGGTCTCGGAAGTTAGTTCACTGAGAAGTGAACAATCGAAGGCGCTCACTTTATTACAACAACTCAGTGATGATCGAAATTCGTTAATCGTTAAGCTTAACGAACTTAAATCAGATTTCTGCATTGTGCAAAAGAAACTGTCCGATATCGGCAAGTTCTCTGCACCAGCTGCGAATGCTCTCTCTGCTGCGACGGCTGTTCAAACAAATGCTTCTTCAACCGCTTCTCCGCCTACCGCTGTTGTTTCTGATGATGAGAGTGTGAATTATCTCGCTCCCACTATACTGAAAACACGCTCTACAGCTTCAACTACTGCTAATTCAACTCGCACTTCTACAAATGCACCGTCATCTAACGTTAGTGTTTCTGCTCCTACTGATAAGGTGAGCATGGATTATCTCGCTCTCGCTACACCGAAAGCAATCTCTGCCGCTCCGTCTGCTGCTTGCTCCACTCTCTCGATGATTGCTGATAATGGTACAAATACAGCTGCTCCCAATGCTATTAATTATGCCAGTACATACGCTGATGCTGTTGCTATGAATAGCAACACTCATTCGAAACCCAAAAACAATCGAACAGTTGCTGCTAAACCAGGTCGTCACTCTGTCGCTGTCAATGCTGCTCAATCAGATGACATCGATGACTCTGTTAATCTTAACCCTTCGACTTCAACTAATGCTAATGGAAATGTGAAGCTAATAGTGAGTACTAAGAGGAAAAAATCCCCAGCTGTCTCAACTGTTGTTGGTGTTAATGCCAATTGTGATCTCGATGTCGTCATACCGAAGAAATGGATTCATTTGTCGGCCTTTAAAAACTCAGTTACCGAAGAAGATATTATATCTTTTGTCGTTAAACATGCTAATGTTGATAGAGAGCATCTCTTATGTTATAAGTTAATTAAGAAAGATACTGATGTTAATAATCTTAAGAGGATTAACTTTAAGCTAGGTGTGTCTCCATCTTGTTTTAACGCCGTTTTCTCCCCTTCAGTGTGGCCTTCTGGCATTAAGTTGCGTCCCTTTAAGTTTTTTCCAAAGGGAGGGGAAGTCAGCGCTGCAGATTAGTGGATGTGCCTGTTAGTCATGACTTTTTTCATGAGTTTTCTGCACCTTCTTCTACTGGCTCCTGTCTTAAGGTGTACTACCAAAATCTATTGGGTATTAGGTGTAAAACAAATATTATTCGCAACTTTTCTTCACATTCGGATTTCGATATTATCGTTATTGTTGAGACTTGGCTGAATTCCAGTTACTTTGATAGTGAATATTTTGATGCAAATCTCTATTACGTCTTCCGTAAAGACAGAGATCAGGAAAAAACTGGCTGTTTAAGAGGGGGTGGTGTTCTCCTAGCAGTTCATCGCAAATATCGTCCTCGTCTTATTAAGCTTGAAAATGATGATTCCATTCTGGACCAACTATGTATTTGTATCAATGACGCTCTGTTCATTGCAGTCTCATACATCCCTCCTAATAGTCCTCTTGAGTTGTATAAGTCGCACGCAAATAATATCTCCTCGCTGGTACTAAATAAGGTAAAAGAGAATAATATCTGTGTACTGGGTGACTTCAATTTAAGCAATATCGCTTGGTCTGGTTGTTCCTATAGTCCCGCTCTTATTCCTTCCAATTTTTCGTCTCCTCAGGAGCTATTTCTCATTGACAGCTTGCTTAGTCTCAATCTGATTCAAGTCAACTCATATTCAAATAACCTCGATCGTTTTCTTGACTTAGTCTTTCTCAGTGATAACTTAAAATTTAGGTTTCTTGATGGATTATCTTCAATTACTCCTGCCACCATTCATCACTCTCCGCTAGCGTTTGAAGTGGATACTTATCTTTTCGCTCCTGTTAAACCTATTGATGGGCTGGGTTTTAATTTTGCATTTTGTGATTTTGAACGACTCAACAATCTGCTCTCTGAGATTAAATGGGATGATTTACTTTCGGGACTAGATACATCTAATAGTTTCTCGATCTTTAAGAAATCAATTCAGGAATTTTGTCATAATAATATCCCGCTTAAACACAGGCAATCATATAAGTTGCCTTGGTACACTAGGGACCTCAGACGGTTAAAAAACCTTAGAAATAAATACTACAGAAAATTCTCTTCAACAAAATCTCATGTTTTCTTTGTTCAATATCAGCACTACACAAAGCTGTTTAATGATTTGGATAAGTCTCTCTATAAAAGGTTTATTTTTAGTACGGAGTCTGCAATTAAGTCGAACCCCAAGTTCTTTTGGAACTTTGTAAAATCTAGAAGAGCGTGTTCGGCCATTCCCTCTGCTCTATGCTGGGGTGATAAGTCAGCATGTACTCCTGGCGAAATCTCCAACCTGTTTGCTGAATTTTTCAAATCAAATTATGTTCACGATGATCCCGTTACTAATTCCACTTTTTCGTATAATAATTTCCCATCCATAAATTTTGGCTCACTGTGTCTTTCACAGGATGATATTGCCAAGGCTATTGGTGATATTAAATCTTCTTCCAAATTGGATTTGGATGGGCTTCCGCCTGTACTTATAAAAAATTGTGCTGCCTTGGTTTATCCTCTCATGCTTATCTTTAATAAATCTCTTTCCTCTGGGAATTTTATCTCTGACTGGAAATCAACATGCATTACCCCTATTCTCAAAGGTGGTAGAAAGGACATGGTCTCCAATTACAGACCTATTTCTAAACTTTCTACTATTTCGAAAATTTTTGAGTGTTCTGTTAAAAATAAATTGTTTTTTGCAGTAAAATCAATAATTAATGTTAATCAGCATGGGTTTGTCTCGGGACGCTCAACTGTATCAAACTTAGCGGTTTTTAGTGATTATTGTATGTCTGCATTCTCCGCTGGATTTCAGGTAGATTGTGTCTACACAGATTTCTCTAAGGCCTTTGATAAAGTTTCACACAATATTCTAATCAAAAAATTATCATCTTTAGGGTTTCACTCGGTCTTCTTGCAGTGGATTAAATCATATTTACACAATAGACGATGCGTTGTCAGTGTCGATGGAGTGTCATCTGATTCATTCATTGCGTCATCGGGAGTGCCCCAAGGAAGCGTTTTGGGTCCACTTCTCTTTGTGTTGTTTATCAATGACATCTCCTGTTGCTTCTCTTTCGCTAACTTCCTGTTATACGCAGATGACTTAAAAATTTTTGCAACAATCAAAAACCCACAAGATGTACTCAATCTTCAGTGTGATATTGATAATTTTTATGATTGGTGCACGAAATCGAAGCTTCTTCTGAATCTAGATAAATGCTCTCAGATCTCTTATGGTAGGGGACGTAGCATCATATCTTCAAGTTACAATATTTCTAATTACGTCCTAAAATGTGTTACTGAAATCAAAGATCTTGGGGTAATCTTTGACAACAGATTTTCTTTCAGTAATCACATCAACTACATCACTTCTAAATCATTCTCTGTGCTCGGCTTTGTCCGTCGAAATGCTTTAAATTTTTCCGACCCCTACACGTTAAAATTACTGTATACTTGTTTTGTTCGGTCCATTTTGGAGTACGCAGTGTTCATTTGGAGACCATACTGCATTTCGTCAATTAATAGGATCGAGCGTGTTCAAAAGATTTTTCTTAAATTTGCTCTCCGCTCCTTGAAGTTCGTTGACCCATTACCATCGTATACATCTCGCTTATTGCTTCTACATCTTAAATTGCTGGAAAATCGACGGTCCATTCTCAGCCTCTCATTTGTTTACAATGTAATTAATGGAGATATTGACTGTCCCTATTTACTAGGGAAAATTAACTTCAATACTCCTCAGCGTTGTCTCAGATTTGTTTCCCCATTTTATTATAAAAAGGAAAGTACTAATTTTGCTGGATATGCTCCTCTCAAGCGTGCTATGCGGGAGTTTAATTCGATTTCCGAGAAAGTTCTTCTAGACTTTTCTCACTCTAGGGTATCCTTCATTAATACCCTCAATTCTGTTTTTTAGTTTAAGTTATTTATTCATGTTACTGTAATTTAATTATTCATACACATTAGATTTCTAATTTGCATCCTAGTTTTCATTAGTCTGTAAGAATTAATGTTCATAGACTTAACTAAATAAATAAATAAATATTTTCACACGCAAATTGTTTAGGTGAGCCGAGTTCAAACTTATCGATTATATGCTTACGATAGCTAATGTATAAACTACGTCAATTAATGGGAATTCCATAACAAAACTATCACCATGGTATCCGATAGAGGTCATATCGTATTTGGGACACGTCGGTTTGTCAAAATTGTATTGTAAATGGTTCAAGGGCAAAAAGGTTTCAGCTGGACAATTAAGGAAGCGGAATTTATTACTTTATCAGGACGAACTATTATTAACTGTATTACATACTATTACTTTAATTACCGGCAACTAACTCAAGCTACTACTCACACATCTATATGTACATACATACATATGTATGCATATACAAACAAACCTTCGCAGTTTAAAGATATACAAATATATCGGTAAGGTCATGAGGTCATTTGAGGTGATGTATTTGTGCTTGTTTCTGTTGTAAAGGTAAAAAAAAAAATATTTTTATAACGGGGTTTTCAATAAGAGTGATTTGACTTCTTTACTAAAAAAAAACATTTATTGTTGAGGAAATTCAAATGTTTTTTTTTTATTTATAAAAAAAAAAATTATTGTTTAGGAAATTCAAATGTTTTTTTATTTAATGCCAAGTACAATCGATAAAATTAAGTTCTGAATACATTATCATTCAAATACATTGCTGTTAAATCACAATTTCTTGAAATAATCGAATCACCAAACTTTTCTCGCAATAATTCGGTTGTTGCACGGGCTGTGTGGCACATAGCCTCGTCTTGTTGAAACCAGATGTTGTCAAGATCAACTTCTTTCAATTCCGGCCTTACAGAGTTGATTATCATCGACCAATGAACCTCTTCGTTGACAGTAACGCTGTCACCGGCTTCATTTTCGAAAGAAGTACGGACTGATGATACCACCAGACTCAAAACTACACCCAACTGCTAATTTAGGTGAATGTAATGATTTTACTTTACAAAATTTACAGATCATGGCGTATTACCAGTACCAGATGTACTGATTTTTCAAATTTAGCCTATTACTCTACTTTCAAATCTTTGAAATCAGAAGGAAAATAAAAGGAATGCCTTGATTTCCATGAAAGAATCGTCCGTGTTTATCAGGAAGCTCTTGAATACTTATTGAAATGGACTACATCTTTGTCCGAATTAAAAGTTTTCCAATGGTTCAAATTTGATCGCACATCAAAAGAAGTTCGAAATGAAGAAGTTGTGCAAACAATGCAGTTTCTTGATATATATATGCATGAAGAGAAGATAATTGATCAATCGGTGAATTTGAACAAATTTATAGAAAAGAAAAAATTGAATGACGTGGATTCTATAGAATTTTTTTCACAAACTTCAAATGACCAGATTTGTGCATTTTTTAAAGCGAATTCAAACGTTGATTCCTTTTCTGAAATTTTGAAAATTGCGAAGTACTTTTTTTCTATTCCCGGACATAATGCTAATTCTGAAAGAATTTTCTCTCTCATCAATATCCAATGGAGTGATGAATGCAATCGTCTCCTTGTTGAAAATGTTCGCAACACGATTGTCACTAAATATAATTATAAGAACATGTCATGCACGATTTCCATAAGTATAGTATATAATGAAAACTGAAGATGTTGATATGCTAAAAGCAATCGCCAGTGCCAAAAAATATGACCAAAAAAATGTAAATTGTACGAAGCTGGAAGATAATTAACTTCTACCTATTTGAGACGCTGAAATTTGTGATCTATCTGTACCCTGCTCCTTTTCTTTTTACTTTTTTTTTGCTTTTTTGATGGGGACGTACTGATTTTTCGCTGGACCGATCTGGTAACCCTACCGAAACGACACTTAGAAATCAAATTATGCCTATATGTGTGAAAACCCTGTATATGCACCACCAGCGTGTGGTTGTATAAATAATCAGCTACATATGTACGCTCGCGTGCAGAGAATAATAATTTGCGAGCTTTATCGCTTTGAACACTTCTAATGACCTGCCTTCCGTTATTTATTATTTACCAGATCCATGAAGCTTTTATTTGTTGATCTCTTATACAATTTACTATCAGATACACAGCCATATTATTTGATTTGTTATAGCTCTCTCATATTTTCATTTATACCGGCAGTCGTTATACTTATGTACATACATACAAATGTACTAAATATATACAAGAAATAATAACGGGTGATTTTTTTGAGGTTAGGATTTTCATGCAGTAGTATTTGACAGATCACGTGGGATGTCAGACATGGTGTCAAAGAGAAAGATGCTCAGTATGCTTTGACATTTCATCATGAATAGACTTACTAACGAGCAACGCTTGCAAATCATTGAATTTTATTACCAAAATCAGTGTTCGGTTCGAAATGTGTTTCGCGTCCGTGTCCGATGAGCGATGAGGCTCATTTCTGGTTGAATGGCTACGTAAATAAGCAAAATTGCCGCATTTGGGGTGAAGAGCAACCAGAAGCCGTTCAAGAACTGCCCATGCATCCCGAAAAATGCACTGTTTGGTGTGGTTTGTACGCTGGTGGAATCATTGGACCGTATTTTTCAAAGATGCTGTTGGACGCAACGTTACGGTGAATGGCGATCGCTATCGTTCGATGCTAACAAACTTTTTGTTGCCAAAAATGGAAGAACTGAACTTGGTTGACATGTGGTTTCAACAAGATGGCGCTACATGCCACACAGCTCGCGATTCTATGGCCATTTTGAGGGAAAACTTCGGACAACAATTCATCTCAAGAAATGGACCCGTAAGTTGGCCACCAAGATCATGCGATTTAACGCCTTTAGACTATTTTTTGTGGGGCTACGTCAAGTCTAAAGTCTACAGAAATAAGCCAGCAACTATTCCAGCTTTGGAAGACAACATTTCCGAAGAAATTCGGGCTATTCCGGCCGAAATGCTCGAAAAAGTTGCCCAAAATTGGACTTTCCGAATGGACCACCTAAGACGCAGCCGCGGTCAACATTTAAATGAAATTATCTTCAAAAAGTAAATGTCATGAACCAATCTAACGTTTCAAATAAAGAACCGATGAGATTTTGCAAATTTTATGCGTTTTTTTTTTTAAAAAAGTTATCAAGCTCTTAAAAAATCACCCTTTATTTGTGTACAATTATTATAACTATCGAGTGATTTATTAAGTACATATTTAGACACATAATTCAGACTAAATAAAGAAAGTGCGCAAGAAATTACTTTAATAGTGTTCTGACAAGTTGTCGTGTTTAGAAAGCCACAATTATCTTTGAAAGAGACATAGACAATTTATGCACATGGTGTTTCTCACCCATGATATGAGGTTGCCCAAGGAATACTAATAATAACTACATGGAATTTTGAAAAAGAATAAAGATGTTTAGTGAAGTGTTTTAGTGAACGATTTCCCAAGTTTAAAATTTAATATTTGCTCTTTGTTCAAAATGCATTTTACGACCGATGACCAAAAGCTGCTGTCATTTTTTGATCGATAACATCGATTGTAGTTATCAAATTATCTTGAAATTTTTACGCAATGTCAACAAGAGACCAAACTTTTTATTTCATATACCCACCAATAGGTGGCGCCACAGTTATATTTAAGAAGTTCTGTTTCTTTTGCGACAGACCTTGTATGTATGTATGTAAGTATGCTAGCCGTATTTAGCTTGCTCTCGAGCAAACATTCTTTTCTAATCAAAAATGTTTATTATTTGATGGTATCCCATTAGTGGTTGTGTGCCAGAAATGCTTATCATTATTTAGCTAGCGATTAGTAGTTCATAATCCTGTGTCAGCCACTGAATGGTAAGAACGTTGAACCCAAATCGTAGAAAAGAAATTGTTGATTTAGGAAATTCCATATAAAGTCAAAGTATGTATCTTTTCAAACTGGTATAATTTTTGAACTTCTGGTAAATATATGTACATACATATATAAGATTTTTTCTTCTTTTAACCGCTTCAAATATAGTATATGGTATTGGGGTAAAACTAATATGTATACCCCCTCCGGCTTTCGCTGACCGACAGTTGAGTGTAGCGACAGATTTCCCTCCTTGGAATATATTATACTCGTAAAACACGCGTACCCTCATCAATTTATTCAACTGTGGTATGGAAAGCATTTTTCCACAATATTTTATACAATAAGCTGTTTGTTCTTGTTAAGGAAACAGTTACAGAACATTTAAAAAAATCATCCATTATCGCTAAACAACTGTTACTCACGCGCTCGTATGTAAGTATTTTGTAACAAGTAAGAAAGAGATAAGTTCGGCTGCAACCGAACATTTTATACTCTCGCAACTTGCAAGAATTCAAGTCAGTGAAATACTTATCTCGCGGAATTTCGAAAATCTTTATATTAAGTATATGGGGACTAAGGGAAGTGTTGGTCCGATTCAACCAATTTTTGACTTATAGACATATCATTATAAGAGAAGGATTATACTTTCAGCAATAGATCAAAACTCTGTACTGTCCGTAGTTTCCAGCCAACACCACCCTAGAAATGTTATGAAAGAACTTATTCTGGAAATGCTTTAAGGCCTCCAGGACGCCTAACTATAAAGCTTTCAGCAATTTCCCTGAGAAAAATTTCCAGTGTTTATTAAACTCAATATGCGAGGTAAGTGTTTTGGAACGCTGTTATACTTGTACCTAAATAGTATATACATATGTACATACATATGTACTTAATTGATAGCACTTCGCATTAGTTTACACAGCTCTTAGTAGTGAAAATCGCAATAATCATTAAGAGGTATATATGGGGGCCCAGAGGGATACAGTATTGAATTAAAAACAGATCTATAATAGCGGTATGGAATTTCTCTTCTACATTCACATACTCATCGGTTTATTACATTAATATGTTACGCTCTTGCATACTCAATTCTCCATTACATTTTATTATTACAATACTCGTACTACCTTTCTCATGGATAATAAAGCATGCATGAAGACACTTGTCGTTCAGTTTCAAAAATCTTCTGCTGGAATTAACACATTCGTGGGGGTATAAATACACGCCTTTCAAAACTTGTAAGTAATAAATAGAACTGAAAGTATTTTATGTAACTGCTCTAGCATGTGAATATGGTAAGATTGTAAGGATTGACTTATCTACCTATATGTATATATATATTATATCTACATACTTATAAAGTGTGTATGTAGGGATATATATCTTAATATCTTAAAAGCCTTTATTTTTACTTTTCAGACTCAGAATGGACTTCTACTATCTTCCTTTATCGGCTCCTTGTCGTGCCGTTACCATGACCGCCGAAGCGCTCGGCGTTAAATTAAATAAGATAAAGTTAGATTTGTTTGCAGGAGCTCATCTGAAACCAGAGTTTCTTAAACTCAACCCACAACATACAATACCCACATTGGTGGATAATGGTTTCTCTATTTGGGAGTCACGTGCCATAATCATCTATTTGGTCGAAAAATACGGTAAAAATGATTCGTTATATCCGAAATGCCCGAAGAAGCGCGCTCTCATCAACCAACGTCTGTTCTTTGACGCCGGGACATTATACCAGGCGTTCGTTAATGCCTATATAGAAAAATATTTGTTTAAAAAGCCTATAGATGACGAAAAGATCAATAAAATTGATACAGCTTTTGAGTTCTTGAACACCTTCCTAGAAGGACATACTTATGCTGCCGGAGATACTTTGACGCTCGCAGATCTCTCGTTGTTAGCCACAGTATCATCTTATGATGTTGCCAAATACGATTTCAGTAAATATGCCAATGTGGCCAGATGGTACAAGAATTTGAAGAAGACAGCACCCGGTTGGGAAGAAAACTGGGCGGGCTGTATAGAATATGGGAAATTACTGAACTAATATATATACAATATGTAAAGTAAATTAATACTTTTAACAAATATATATAAGTACATACCATATATAATGAGAAGGAAGCTGATAAATGTAAGCGGAAAGCAGTTAATATTCGTAAATCATTAATTTGATTTCAAAGCATTTATTGATCATCATTATCTTTATGACTAAATTGCAAATAATATCAGAAAGTGTAGTGGTTTACCAAAATGACTGTGTGTTATTTATTTCCCTCTCTGTGGAAGTGAAATACTAGTTTTAATCTAAAATGTGGGACCATACTTCACCAGACCAAAATCTTGTTATATTCAAATGTGAGTTTAATTACACTGAAAATAATAGAATAGATTATGATTTCTTTCTGGATTAAGTAGTCCACGTAATGGCTTTTTGTGTACAAAAGACAGCTTGTGCAATAACTGAAACCACTCGACGTTCGCTTCGCTCTATGGGCTCTTGAAAAGTTCCAAAAGGATCCGATGTTTTCGAGCCAAATTTTTTTTAACTACGAGGCACACTTCTGGGTTCAATGGGTATGTAAAAAATCAAAATTGTCGCATTTGGAACGAAGAGCAATCTGAAGAGATTCAAGAGCTGTAATTTCATCCAGTTTGTGTTTCTGCGTTTTTGTTTTGTTTTCAAAGGGGAGTAGGGAACCTCGAAATAGATCACAGTTTACATATTTATACGCGAACAAACATTTTTACTTGCTTCTGTAAACTAAAGGTAATAAAATATAGATAAGATGGATGATGTGGCCACCAGCGTATGGTTGTACTTATCTTCAACTATGTATTCCTGCGTGCAGTGAATGATAATTTGCGAGTTTTATCGCTTTGAACACTTCTAATGACCTGTCTTCCATTATTTATTATTTACCAGATCCATGAAGCTTTTATTTGCTATTTGTTGCTCTCTTATACTATTTACTATCAGATAGGCAGCTAAATGTATTATTTTTATTTTAGTTGATTCGTTAGAGTTCTCTCATATTTCCATTTATACCGGCAGTCGCTATACGTACATACATACTTACTTGTATGTATGTACTATATACTAGAAATAATATTTATTATGAACAATAATTATATGAAAAAAAGTTTTACCTATTTTAAATAAAATAAGAACGTTGAAATCTTTGGTTCAATAAACAGAACCCGAATCAAAGAGAAGAAAGAAGTGAATAATACTATTATTAAAAAATTCGAAAAATGTAGGGTTTTGTGACGTGAACTCGGCATCGTTTAGTTATGAGTTCAACATGAGTGGAAGCGATTTCTTAAAGATTTCTAATAAATGTGAAGGTTCCATAACTATGGTGGAGCAACTTTAGATTAGAGTGTATGGTACACAAAGCCAATAATGGAGTTTGTGGAATTCAGGGTTTATACAAAACATTCTCAAATGCTTATCATAAGCTCGGCGTGTCTTCGAAAATGTTTTCAAGAATTTGTTAGAATGTTGAAGAATTTTGCTGAAACAAACCAAGGGACAGTAATTGCCATCTGCTTCAATAATATCAGACAGCTTACAGAATCAATGGTCTAAAGCATTAAGAAGATTGAACAGCGTTACTAAGGCAAGGCCGATGATGACAATCATGGTTCTAAGAAATTCGTTCGTCTGTAGGCTAATTTAATCGTTTAACTGTCAAAAGTCTGCAGTTTACAACTACCAAAGCAGAATATCTTCTCTATAGAATACATATATAGACAGAACTATAAAAAAAAAAAATATTAAAGAACTTATTCTTAAGGCCTAATGGACGTCTAACAAAGCTTTTAGCAGTTTCACTGAGGCAATTTTTCCAGTGTTTATTAAATTCAATATGAGAGGTAAGAATACGAATGTAACTCTGTCATACTCTTACCTACATGTATTCTTAATAGGTAGTACCTCGTGTTTGTTTACTTAGCTGTTAATAGTAAAAATCGCAATCATAAGAAAGAATACGGTGGCAGTGAAAAATAAATTTGTCAAAGAAACAATGCAGTATGCGACGGTGCATTATTGTGGTACAAAAATCAAGAAAAACTTTTTAAGAATATTCTTTCGCCAACGACGCAAAACATTATTAATATTCCTTGTTGACAGTTTGGCCGGTCACAAGGAATTCGGACTGCACCACACCTCGATAAGTGAAGAAATCTGTCGACATAACCTGAGTTTCACCTGCTTTTACGTGCTTTTTCGGCTCCGGCTCACTTTTGCTACGATATTCGGCTGACTGTCTAAATGCTAACGATTATTTTGATGTGACATTTGATACAGATGTCACTGACAGTCCCCACAGAAAGAAAATATTTCGACGAATGTTTTTCTATTTTTGCGAGTACAATAGTATATCCAGAAAGTCAATTAGAACTCAAAAAATTTTAAAAATGTTTTGAAAGTAATTTAAAACGGATCTATGTATACTAGTAACAGATAATTTCGGTTCTGGAGAGTAGTTGATAGAATGAAAAACCCAAATGGCCTAGCCTAATGAAGGGGCGTTCAGGGATACTGGAGATTAGAAAGAAAATATAACTAATAGTATTTTGCTACGAACCATTCCACAAAATAACACGGTACTTTGCATTTCTCAGGCAAAAATGAAAATAATTCGGAGAGCGAATGCGTTACACCTAAGAGTCATAAAATCTTTCATTCTTTTGCTTGTACTATTTCGTGTACAAGTAAACTATATAACTTTTAAGTTCCCAAATCAACCGGTTTTCGTTTATGTACATTCGGTGGGGAAATTAACATAACAAAGCAAATTTCTAAAATACCGAGAGCACTCTTCTCAACATAGAACAATATTTGGCTTCGTTGAGATTCTAATCATTAGAATCTAATGACAAATGTTCCTGCACGCATTATATACCCTTATACTCATCGGTACACTAATAAGTTACGCTCTCGCATACTCATTTCTCCACTACTTTTTATTGTTATAATACTTTCTCATGTACTATGTATATACAAAAGCCAGCATGGAGACACTTGTCGTTTAGTTTCAAAAAAGTTCTGGTGGAATTGACACATTCGACATACACACCTTTTTATACTGGTAAGTAATAAATGGAATTAAAAATAGTGTATGTAACTAATCTGGAATGTATGATAAGGTTGTAAGGTCAATATTATAACCTTAGATACAGATACAGATATTGGTTTCGTTTAACATGTTATATGTATATTTATATACTTATATGGTCTGTAAGGTATGTATGAATGCATATTAACTCAAAAGCCTTTATTTTTACTTTTCAGACTCAGAATGGACTTCTACTATCTTCCTTTATCGGCTCCTTGTCGTGCCGTTACCATGACCGCCGAAGCGCTCGGCGTTAAATTAAATAAGATAAAGTTAGATTTGTTTGCAGGAGCTCATCTGAAACCAGAGTTTCTTAAACTCAACCCACAACATACAATACCCACGTTGGTGGATAATGGTTTCTCTATTTGGGAGTCACGTGCCATAATCATCTATTTGGTCGAAAAATACGGTAAAAATGATTCGTTATATCCGAAATGCCCGAAGAAGCGCGCTCTCATCAACCAACGTTTGTTTTTTGACGCCGGCACATTATACCAGGCGTTCGTTAATGCCTATATAGAAAAATATTTGTTTAAAAAGCCTATAGATGACGAAAAGATCAATAAAATTGATACAGCTTTTGAGTTCTTGAACACTTTCTTGGAAGGACATACTTATGCTGCCGGAGACACTTTGACGCTCGCTGATCTCTCGTTGTTAGCTACAGTGTCATCTTACGATGTTGCCAAATACGATTTCAGTAAATATGCCAATGTGGCCAGATGGTACGAGAATCTGAAGAAGACAGCACCCGGTTGGGAAGAAAACTGGGCAGGCTGTATAGAATATGGTGAATTAATGAACTAAAATGTGTGTATATTTATATACAATAATGCGGTTCTAAAGCATTTATTGATCATCATTATATCTTTATGACTATGTCGTAATTAAAATAAGAAAGTACAGTGTTTTGCTAAAATTACTGTGTTTTTATTGCTTTCTCTATGGAAGTCAAATATTGTTTTGTTATCTAAAATAAGGGGCCGTACTTCACCAAGTCAAAACCTTGGAATATTCAAATGCGAGTCTAATTACACTGAAGATAATAAGAACGAATAGCATTTATTACGATTTCTTTCTAGATTAAATAATCCGCACAATATGTGTTTGCTTACCGACCGATAAATGTTTATAACATCTAGGAGTTATTTGGTAAATACACCAATTATATTATAGGCTAAATTATCGGCGGCGGCTACTTTAATTGTAAAACAAAGTTTTATCTCCAAAAGCACCAAACAAGTTCTTATGGCGAGCTAAAGAAATGTTTTGTTTAAGAATGACTGTAGCTACAAAGGTTAGATAGAAGGTAAGTTAGTAAGAAACAAGTAAGGAAGTGCTAAGTCCGGGTGCAATCGAACATTTAATACTTTTTTAACTTGCAAGGATTAAAGCCAGGTAAGTTCTTTCATGTACATGGGGCTTGTTAGTTACATGGGGCTTGGGGCGAGATTTTACCCGATTTTATTCGGGCAAGTATTGACCCGATTCAACCCATTTTTAACGAACAGATCAGGAAAGGATCCTCTTTGTATTTTATTTATTCATCTCACACATTGACTGATATTTTCTTTAAAAATGTTGCATACCCAGGGGCTTGAACAGTTTTGGTTCCATTTGAACAATTTTTCGCTATTAGGTCGCCTTCTCCAAGGGCATCATCCGTGCAAAGTTTTATTCCATTATATTATATTAGTTGCTTTTCGATTTGTATGGAATTATAAATTTCGTTATGTGTGAAGTAGGCGTAGTAGGTTGCCACACACCAAATTTGGTTGAAATCGGTCTGGCGGGTCTCAAGATACTTATATATCTTTTCATCTAAAAGTGGGCGGTACCACGCCCGTCATCCAATGTTGACCCTGGCTCCATGAAAGCCCTGTCATAACAGTTTAGGAATAACATTTAGTTAAATTTAATACGCCATAGATTGTTTAGTTATATATTTATCGCACTTTAACTAGTTTTTAACACTACCGTTATATGGGAATTATTTTCCAATTTGATGCTTTCTACACTGTCGGCAGGAGTTCTAATAATATTTTCGCTGGGCCTAGAGGCTCGAATTTCGAGCTTTTTTCAACAATTAATAAAAAAGAAGCACTAGATATTTTTACCATCCGTTTTTTATCATTTGTTTATTAAACTTAGGAGAGTACACAAAATAAATTTCAAAGAAAATTTTTTTTTCTTCGAGTTATGCGTCCTTGAGAAAAAGGGGTGAAAAAAGAGGCCGTGTCCTCATCGCCATGATTTCTACCCTTGTCGTCATCTGAAAAATAAAACAACGACAGATTCTTAATGAGTACTTATGTCGCTATGTCATGAAGCAGCAGAACTAAAAAAAAAATTTTTTCGTAAAATGGCGGCTACTCAAAAAAAAGGTCGATTTTTTCACTAATTTTTCAATTTTGTCGATTTTTTTTTTAAATATTATAAATTTCAAATTTTTATTTTTTGTTGCTTCTAGTGATAGAGATATATTTAAAGAATATTCATGCCAAATTTCAAATAAATCGACTGATTTGAACTTGAGATATTGTGGCTACCCCATCAAAAAAAGGAGTTTTGAGAAAATCACGTTTAAAGTTTTACGTTATACGATATTCGCTCAACCGGTCTAGTTGCCACGTCACTAAAATGGCTATAACTTTGAAAATAATTTGAGTTTTGAAAAACCCTTTTAGGGAGATATTTTTGAATATCAAAACTATCGAATTATGAAAAAAAGAATTTTCGATTTTTTTAAATTTTTAGACTAGAATACCCCCTTAAGCGGTTTAAGAGATATACATATTTATTAGAGGTCGGGCCACGCCTACTTTTTAAAAAATTTTGTTACTTGCTATAGCGATGCCCTGTGCCAAATTATTTCTTCATTTTATTGTGTTTAGTTATGCCACTTTATAGGTTTTCCTGTAATTGCGCTTTGTGGGTGTGGCAGTGGTCTCATTACGCCTATCTACGAACTCTGCTTTTACTTTCTTACGAAGCTTCATCAAGATATCTCAACTTTTCCTCAAGTTACAGCTTGTAAGGATGGACGGGCAGACAGATACGCGGATTTTAACTCGTCTCGATCCTGATTATTTATATGTATGTAATTACATGTATGTATACATACCTAAGTATATCAATAACCCTGTATCTAGCTCGCTTAGTTTTAGGTGATACGTACAATCGTTAGGTAAACAAAACTCTTATACTCTGTAGTAACATGTTGCAAGGGTATAAAAAAATTTAGGAAAATAATAACTCATACACATATGTATGTATGTGTGTAGGTGCAAATAGTTAATTACTAGTTGATTAAAGAAATGGATATATGTACATATATACATAAATACATAGTCGAAGTATTCAGCGTTTACTAATCACACTCAGCGCTTCCCAAATACTACTCGCCCCGAGAACTAGCGATTACAAGCAAGCTTTTCTACAACAATGCTCTTAATTCAGCGGCTCTCAAATAAAGATTTTTTCCGATTACAAGCATTGCTTATAAGTATATACTACTACTAAATAGATGTTTGTAAATATATAGAAGGAATTTTTGAAAACTCAGCGTGACTGGCATTTTTTGTTGTATAAGCATATAAGTACATACATATCTATATGTGGGTTTGAACATACAAACCTACTTATGAATTAATTTGTGTAAATAGAAGTAGAAAGAGCATCGCTGACGTGACTCAATGGCTCTCAAGTAGTGCTTGTTCTATACTATATTGCCTGAGTGTGCTCATTCTCTCATTCAAACACACAGAAATACATGCATTTACATTTGCATTTACATACATATATAGAATTATGTATATGTTTAATCAGTTTTAATTAGAGAGTCAGTGAAAGTTGATAATTATATGTACATATATAATTTATGTAGGTAAATATGTATTACACAAAAAAAAAAAAACAAAAATAACATAACAGTAACGAAAACACAACTTGTAATGATTTTCTCAAAATATTTCAATTTTATCACACAAAAATCATTAGAACTTTCTGAGCTACGGAAGTTACCACCTTTATTTGACATAAAGTGAAAAACAGATTTTAACGATAACACCGGTCAACACGATTTTTGGGTCTGACATCTACATGTTAAATTTTAGTTTCTCCTATGACAAAAATAAGGAAAAATTGTTTTTTTCCGGTTAAAGTTTGCTTTCGTGGAAATTAGAGCAATTTTTCGATATTTGATTTATGAAATAAATTAAAATATACTTATCGATGTGGATCAGCCCAAAGCAAAGTTAAAGACCTAAAGATTAATATTTAGGTGTTTTTCAATGTCTAGAATCAGAATTCAAGCATGAGAACAGAAACCCCAAAAAAAAATATTTTTTTTGTTGACCAGTGTAATTTTAAATATTTTATTTCAATTGAATTGATAAATGTTTGGTTAAATATGAACATTTTAAATCAAAAACAATAAAAATGCATATTTTGATATTTTACATTTCAAAACTTTGTACGAATTTTGAATTGAAAACCCCTGAGATATGTAGATTTTTAGGAAATTTCCACGATTTAAAAAAAAATTATAATAAATTGGTTCAGCAGTTATTGTAATGAAATATTTAACGAAAACGGATTTTTTACATGTGATTTATATGGGCAACTTTGAAGATGCTCATTTGTTCGAACCGTCGAAAATATTTTTCTGATCAGGCCCCTATAGCTTATTGCCGCTATCCAAACTGAGCCATCAAAATTATAATAATATCTCTTTATATCTTATTTACTACCCAAGAAATGCACTTGTGACGTGTTCTGTAGCTTTGGTGCAGCCAAATTTCACATTGTTCTTGTTCTTGTTTTTTTGCCCACCCTAATGTACATTATCAAGTAGTGTCGAAATATGGTGAAATATACAATTGATGAAAGCACATTGAGAACTCATGCGCTTTGCTTAAGCACAGTGGTTCTCAAATAAATTTTACTCGCCTTATTTGCACTTGAAATTACTTTCTTTATTAAGTTCTTTTTTAAAACCGAATGCTCACGTGTTAAAAGTATGTATTTATATACAGATAAGTGTAGCGATGACATCATAATTCTAGAAATATCTGAGTTGCTAGCCCAAGGAATACGTAAAAGTAATTCATAATTATTAATCTTAAGAATATAACAAATAAGGAATGTTATGTGCAATCAAACATCTTAACATTTCGGTACCTAAGCACTGATATATGAATATATATATATATACATATGTATATACTGATACACCTAGAGAAATGATAATCAATATAAGAATTGTGTGAGAGTTGGGGTAGTATCGACCCGATTTTATCTATTTTTGACAACACCACGTACCAAATATAAATTTTATCCATTTTAGGCACAAATATGTGTACATTATTATGAGTAAAACAGGCTCTCTCATTTTTATTGATATGTTAACCGATATAAGCGGTATAAAGTCCCCTCGAAGTTCGGATATCGTTGTATTAGGTATATGGGAACTAAGTGAAGTATTGACCCGATTCATCCCATTTCTTGACACATTGACTTATTATTCTTAGGAAAAAGTTTTCTCTGAACTGCAGAGTTTTCTCTGAACTCACACATTGACCGATATTTACGGTCAAAAGTCGACTATATAGATACTGGGCTCTAAATATTCGGTACCTAAGGGCTTGAACAGTTTTTGTTGGACTTACACAATTTTTAAAGGTTTATCCCTGTTTTATTGCTTCTTGATTTGAATACCGGAAGGGAAAGAATCCAACGGATATGAAAATTGTGTTATTTGCGAAGTAGGCGTGGTTTTAGTCCGACTTCGCCCATTTTTGCAATGTAATATAGGAATATCAGAAGAATGTTACGAAATTTGGTTGAAATCCGTCGGGCGGGTTCCGGGATATGTGATTTCCCCTAAAAGTATGCGGTGCCACGCCCATCATCCAATTTTGACCCCGGCTTATTTAAAACCCTCTGACATCATCTAGGACATGTGCTGAATTTCACAACGGTATAGTATCAAAAACTGAAGGGATTTGCTCGAGTATATTGATAGGCAGAGAGTTCAACTGACGTGGCTAAAGTATTTCAGCTCATCAACAAAAACCTTATATGTAAGTATGTTTGTATGTTATAGGTTTATCGAACAATGTTAGAACAATTCACTTACATACTTATATCTAATCCTGTCCGGTAATCAGGGCTGATACTGATAACGCCCCAACTAAGGTGTTCTCTAATTGTTTGATTTTCCGCTAAGCGTTCGCCAATATCTACGCTTGTGCGTGTGGTCAGCGCCTCTCTTGTTTACGTTTTGTATATACCAATTTTGGAAGAGAATAAACCGTTTATTTGTTTGCTTCAATTCTGGTTTGAAATTATGTGTGCATATCACAATGACACGCAATATTTTTAGTATAAAAAGAAGCGTGCGTTTATTGGAATTTCAGTATCGACATTGAAATTATACAAGCGACTTCTAAAATCACCACATATCCAACTTCAATACAAGTGAGTTACGATTAGATATATGTACATACATACATAAGTATTGAGTCAAATGCTAGTAGACGTCCTGTAGTACTTATTGTGGAGAGACATAAGAACACTGAGGATTAAAATGTTATTTAAAGTAGCTAATAATCCAGTGATTGCTAAATGTAATATGAGAAATAGTCTCAGTGATCGACTTTATAACTCATTGGTTAATGTAGATTTATTAAACTTAAAACTTAGAAGAGTTTAGATTGATACTCTGAAGATCTCTCAAGTGAAATATTATTTTGTACATAAAATTTGCTCTGTGTGATATTTTTTGTGTTGAAAGTGACTAAATCGATCTACATATATCATTCTGTTTAACATATTATTGCGATTTAAAAACTTTTAATTTTCTTTATCTAAATCTAATTATAAAATTTAAATTAATTGTAGGCTAAAAATGGATTTTTACTATGCGCCTCCTTCCGCTCCTTGCCGCGCCGTCGAGATGGCCGCCAAAGCTTTGGGAGTCGAATTGAATAAGAAACTGCTAAATTTGTTTGCTGGAGAGCATTTGAAGCCAGCATTTCTTAAACTCAACCCACAACATACAATACCCACATTGGTAGACAACGGTTTCTCTATTTGGGAGTCACGTGCCATAATCATCTATTTGGCCGAAAAATACGGCAAAAATGACTCCTTGTACCCGAAAGACCCCAAAAAACGTGCTGTCGTCAATCAACTGCTCTTCTTCGATAACTCCACAATATATAGCGCCTTTGTTAATTCATATGTCCAACAATACCTCTTCAAGAAACAAGTCGATGCAGAGAAGTACAAGGCAGTCGATACAGCTTTTGAATTCTTGAACACATTCCTGGAGGGACGGAAATATGCTGCTGGAGATTCTTATACTCTGGCTGATATTTCGTTGATTGCAACAGTGTCATCTTATGAAATTGTCAACTATGATATCAGCAAATATGCCAATGTCGCCAGATGGTACGAGAGTGTGAAGAAGACTGCACCCGGTTGGGAAGAAAATTGGGCTGGCTGTTTGGAATATAAAAAACTATTAGGTGTTTAAGTTTACAATATTTAGTGTTAATTCTGTACTTAGGTACGCTGGAGTAATTTATTAAAATAAAAATATAAAATTTCAACAAATTCTACCAAGGTCCAATATTCTAAAATTAAAATCAAGAGTTTAAGGTAAGCGATATCTGAAAATTATAAAATTTCAGTTTGGCACTTTTTAAGTTACAAAATCCTGTGGCGGAAAACTTGCCTGAAAACAGACACGAATAATCGTCGTTCTTCACATCAGCAATTATATAATATTTGGCCTGCAGTTTTCGAAAATGCTGCAAATAAAAACTTGAGACTTATTGGAATATTTGAACTTTTTCGGTTGGAACTTAAAAATAGCTGATCTACACTAACCAGTATTTATCATTATTTTTCCTCTAAACCAGAAAGTCTTTGAGGGACGGAAATCCCAATAAAAAACATTTTTCCTTGGTTTCGAGTACTAGCTTAAATTAGAATGCGAACACAATTCCATGGCATGGTTTGAATACAATAAACGTTCTTAAGTTGTTGGTCTCAATGCTACTTTATCTCTTCTATTTTCGTTCATTTTGAAAAAACAAAAAATTAATTTAGTGCTTTGATAAGGCATATTTTTTGGATAGCTTAATACACAGTTCGGACAAAGCAACGAATTGATATGTTTACAGCTTATCGACCTCCATCAAGCACTGGTTTGCTGAATTTCATCATAGCGAGGAAGCACCTTAGCCTTTACTAACGTGTTCGACTTTTAAAAGACAATCTGGCACTGATCAAACGAATTAATATCGCGATTTTGCACCGATGTGTGACACCTTCGCCCTATGGACAGTCCACTCTCTGGTAGTTAATCGGTGAAAGTTGCCCAAAGCTCCCGAAAACTTTGACTAATTTGTCAAAAGTTAGCCAAGGAGAATCTTTAAGAAGTAAGGAAGGGCTAAGTTCGTGTGCAACCGAACAATTTATGCTCTTGAAACTTGCAAAAATCAAAGCCAGGGAAATACTTTAAAGTATGAAATCAAACATGTAGAGTAAAGTCAACCGGATATTCGAAAATCCTAATATTAGTAATATAGGGGCTAGGCCAAGTTTTCGCTCAAATTTATCGATTTTAAGCACAAAGATAAGTATATACTGATATACTACGTATGATACTGTTATTAGTAAAACACACTATCTCATTTCCATTGAGATATCTCACATATTGGCCGATGTATGAGGTGCAAAGTCACACGGAAGTTCGAAAAACTTTATATTAGGTATATGGAGGCTCGGAGAAGTATTGACCTGATTCAAGCCATTTTTAACATACAAACAAACCATTATAAGAGAAGGATTATCCTTCAAAGTAATGCCCTCCCGTTGCAATGCACTTATACCAACGGATTTTCCAATCTTCGAAACACTGGTTGCAGTCACTTTCCGGGATGGCCTTCTGTTCCGTCTTCGCTGCGACTTGAATCTCCTCTATCGTATAAAATCGGTGTCCCCGGAGCGGTCTTTTGAGCTTGGTGAACAGCCAGAAGTCGTATGGCGTCAGATCAGGTGAATACGGTGGTTGCGGAACGATATGGGTTGAGTTTTTGGCGAAATGATCACGAATTACGAGGCAGTATGGGATGGTGCATTATCGTGGTGTAAAAACCAAGAACTGTCTCTCCACAATTCCGGTATTTTTAGGCGGATAGCGTTACGCAAACGACGCATAACGTTCAAATAATATTCCTTGATGACTGTTTGACCGGTTGGAAGGAATTCGTAATGCACAACACCACGATAACCGAAGAAAACAGTCAACATGACCTTAGTTTTTGAGCGACTTTGGCGCGATTTTTTTTGGTCTCGGCTCTCTTTTGGCACGATATTCGCTCGATTGATCGGTTGTTTCGGGGTCGTAAGCATAGATCCAAGTCTCATCGCCAGTTATAATGCATTTCACGACATCCTGGTAGTTGGAAAGCATCGTTTCACACACTTCAACGCGACGCCTTTTTCCAAAAAATTCAATGTTTTCGGTACCAGTCGATATTTGACGCGCTTGAGGCCCAAAACATCCTTCAAAATGGTATTGGCTGAGCCTTTCGATATGCCAACTTCATCAGCAAGGTCTCTAATTGTTAATCGACGGTTTTTCAACACCAAATCTTTGATTTGTTGAACGTGAGCTTCGTCGGTTGAGGTTGATGGTCACCCTGGACGTTCTTTGTCTTCGACACGTTCACGGCCGGCTTGGAACTCACTATACCACTTGTAAACATTTTTTTTAGACATAGCGTCTTCACCAAAGGCTTTCTGCACCATCTTCAACGTATCCGCAGCAGAAAATTGATTTCGTAAACAAAATTTAATGCAAATTCTTTGCTTAACAAATTTCGACATCGCAAAAAACGAAAAATTCACTTTTAGCAGCTCACAAAACGACACGTACATAAGTATCTCAAACACTAATGAATATTTTGACATGAAATTTGACATAAATGTGACTGACAGTACTACTCGTAAATCGATTAGTTTTAGGTTTTAGGTGCTGCAAACTACTGTTAGGTGAACCAAACTATTATGCTCTGGAGCAACATGTTGTAAGCGTTTAAAAAAATTCAAAACAAACTTTTAGGTGTCTTGTGGTATTCGTTTAAATGAGTGGGACATTTAGCTCTCCTTTATTATGACTCTCACAGATAAGAAACATAGTTATTTATATTAATTTTATGAATCATATTCCTGAAGTAGGTACTGCAGACAACTCTTTAAATAAGATTTAGTATTGAATTTGAAGTGTTCGATCTTGAAAGAATTGGCTATCGAGCCGCATCAAAAATAGTGCAATAGGTAAATTTGAAGAAT
>JBAWJQ010006544.1:0-10720 GCA_037783105.1 Bactrocera zonata
TACCTTAACTACGCTACTATCAACTCGACTCCTGCGCATTTGTAAATTTATAGCGATGTGCTTATGGTGACCATGTTATTTGGTGGCATTGCCATTGGTTGTCATGACTTAATAGGTCACAATTTATCGCTGCATGCTTGCCATTTTCCTTTTAGAGATGAAACATCATGAAGAGTTATTCGAGGATATTCGAGATTAACGCATTTAAGAATCTATCACTTGAAAAAGGTGAGTATGAAATAAGAAAAGAGCAAAAAACACATGAAATGTTTAAACTAGAGAGCTTTAATATTATCATATGTATTCAAGAAAATGCTTTGTAAAAACTTGTTCGAAGAAATAGTTCATAATTAACCAGCTTTTTACTGAGAGTACCTCATTGCTCTGGTATCGAAATAAATTTTGTTGATGGTATATATACACATACATTTTTCATAAACTTTTTGTATCAAGTGAATAAACTTCCATATGTATATTATAAAATTCATAATTTTATCATATGGTTAATATTTTATCCGCAATTTAAACTTATACTCAAAAAGTATGGAATTAAGAGTGCGGTTAGTTTGGCTACGTGCAAAGCATTCAAATAGCGGCGTACCATAACTTGTGATTGCATAGCTTTTTGTTGCCTCAGAAGCAACCTCGCTAGTAAGTGAATCTATGGTTGACTAATAGGTATCAAAAGCAACCTTACTAGTAGGTGAATCTATGGTTGTCTAACAAGTACCAAGAAGTTTTTGTAGCAGATTATCTTTAACATTCACCTGGCACACATTCGCCAACAGATATCTTTTTACAGAATTCTTATTTAATTTTAATGTCGTGGCAAGAGTTAGGATATCTTCAAAAGTACTTACACTTAATTAAAAATCCGATGATGATGATAATGACATTAAATATAGTAAATATATATAAGTGTTTTGAAATTTACTGATAAAATTTGCTGGATAAACTACAACCTTATAACTCATTTTCAATTTAAATTATACAAGGTGTTAGGAACATATTTTCCGTTATGTTTCCAACAGCTGCCTTTAACAATCTGAAAGATAATTTCCATATTCAAAAACTTCTCAGTTTTCTTGACTCAATATTGTGTTACTGCGCCTCAAAGAGGAATACCAGCAAATAACGGGTGATCCAATGCCTACCTAGCATTCATTATTAGATAATATTCGACCTAAAAGAATATGTTCAGCATGCATTGAAGAAAATATGACAGCCGTAGCTGAGAGTGTACATGAAGACCGTGGAGGCTCGATTCGGCGTCGTCTGCAGCAACTTGGACTGACGTATGGAACGACTTGGTGTATTTTACGCGGAGAACTTAAATTGAAAGCATACAAAATATAGCTTTTTTAAGATCTGAAGCCGCTTCATCTTCCCAGGCGACCTTGCATCGCTCTATGGGCTCTTGAAAATTTACAAGAAGATCCGACTTGTTTGTGTCAAATTTTGCTGATGAGGTCCATTTCTGGCTCATAGGGTATGTTAACAAGCAAAATTGCCACATTTGGGACAAAGAGCAAGCTGAAGAAATTCAACAGCTGCCATTTTATTCTAAAACGTAACGGTTTATTGTGTTTTGTGGGCCAGTGGAATTATCGGTCTATATTTCCATAAAAATGATTCCGATGAGAACGTAACTGCCAATGGCGGTTGAACCATGATATTTGATATCTGAGATCTCGGCGACATTTGGTTTCAATAGGACGGTACTGTAATGTTCATATATATAAATTTTTTAAGAGTCTTTAAGTTTGTACCGTGTCGAAGTCACCTCACATCGTACAGCTCTATATACAGTTACGGATAATAAAAAAGAATCATCCATAGTACTAACTTTCCGATCTAAAAAACAAATATGAATTTGATTTAAATTCAACTAAGTTATATTTTTATTATTTACTTTATATGAAGTGGTAGTGATAGCAGTAAAAATATTGGAAAAAACAATTCATAAATATCACAAAAACAAAGGTAAAAAATAAATTTCAAAAATTCGATGGACAAAAGAATGGAATCAAAATTTTTTACATTAAAAAATATATTTTTTTAAGGGAACTAATAGAAAAAATTGTTAGCACATTGTAGTGTCTTCTTTATCGTTTAATACAGATGCACATCTTCTAGGCATTGACCTAATTAGGCTACCGAAAGTGTCTGGAACAGAATACCAGACCTTCGTACCTTCTCTTAGAATTCTGTCTTATTTTTCGGTTTAAGGGGTGTAATATTTTCCTTAACAATTTTTCGTAAGTTTTTGTTTGGATTCAGATCTGTTGATTGCTCTGGCCGAGCCATAACGCTAACACCATGGTCTGAAAACCATTTTTTGCAAGACCCGAAGTATGTTTCGGGTCGCTCTCTTGCTGAAATTGCCAAAAGGCAAGGCAAATTACTACAGCATTTATGAGTATGTTTTTTTTGGTTGCGGACTCACACCCAACTATCATATCTTATCATATTAATTTTGCATTCGGACTATAAAATGTCGAACCATTTTTTTTTTTTTTAATTTTCAGCTCCGTCCTAATTAATGTGTCGTTTTACCAACTGCATACGATTGCATCTATGCTGTTTTCTCAGTAATGGCACCTTTCGGAACCTTGTGCCAAAGCAATTTTTCTCCACAAGTTGTCTTCTTACTGTTCTTGAAGAAATTTTTGCACATATTTTTACTAATTGGCTAGAGAGGCCGTAAACGGATCGCGCATCGACAATCTTGCAACATTTCGATCGACTTCCGCAGACATTTTTTTGTGATTGGTCTATTTTTCAACCATTTTTCAGACATTTTAAGGCAAAAAACACAAACTTTTGAGGCATATTCCAAATGTTTGCAATTTGCTTTTACGGGTGACCTATTCTTTGCAAATTTTGGACCCACATTCTTTCCTCCTCTGAACAATGTTTTGCTCGCCGCCTTGTTTTTACATAATTTCATAATTGATACAATTATTCATTCCACAGATCTAATTAAGTTAATATAACTACTTATTACGCTTGTTAAATTCAATACTTTGCGTTTAAGAAACCATTTCGCTATTGATTCTATAATTTTGTCACTAAACACGAGGCACGCTATTTACACTTTATAAATTACAGTTAACTGTAAACTTTGACGATGCTATCTTTTCCTCTTTTTCAAAAGTACATATTACAGCCTTTATTATGCCGAAAAGTTACTACATAAATGAAAATTTTCAAAAAAATTAAACCATTGTTTAAGCAATACCTTTTATTCTATTTTATTGTCGGTAACTGTATATTATAGTTGATGTCAGTATAAAAATATTTTAAATAAATAAATTTCCAGTGAAAAACTGCATTTACTACTATGATTAAAATGTAAGGTGGAATCGTCATTTAAAACTTCCGGGCATTAGAAAGGTTAGTAACTTTTTTTTACGTTAGAAATACTGGTTTAAACATTTGTCAAACTTCTGTTTGTCAAAAAGCTTAATTATTTTCGAGCTACACGTGACTTTCTTTTGTTTCTGTGAACAACCAAAACTGAATTTTTCAATTTTTATAATTGCTAATTTTGTTGAGTAAAGAGCTTGCATAAAATTTTGTTACGGAACGAATAAATTTCTACGGGCGCAATGAAACTGTAGCGGAGAGCTTTGGTTATCATACTATAGCATAAAAAAATGTTTATAGGTGGTAACACGAGTTTGCGAAGAACTCGTTAAAGATTAACTCCACTTGGGATGGTACAAAGGGTGAGCCAACGTGTGGGCCAAGAACGCGTTAAAGACTAATCCCACTTATGATGGCTATCAACCTTTACCGACAAGGGCAACATTCAAAAATTTCATACTTGAAAATCATCGATTTACAATCAAAGACCTCGCTTATAGTGTTGGAATATCATTTGGCTTAGCCCAAACAATTTTGAAGAGTTTTTGAGTCTCAAACGCGTGAAGTCTCGATTAATGTCAAAACTTTGATAATGCACCATATCGTATTGCGTTGAGTCTTTGCGAACTTTTTACCTAAAATTGGACTTATATTGTTCCACAACCACCGTATTGTCCAGAATTGTCTCTGGGTGTCTTCTAGCTATTCAGCAAACTCAAGGTCAATTGCTGGGCCGCTGTCTTTACACGAGTGAGGAGAGAGAAACACTATCGAAGAAGGCTACATCGGAAAAGACTATGCCGACTATATCGAGGAATGAAAAGGCATTGACAAAAGTACGTTTTATTGGGCGGGGATTAAATATTTGGTGGTATATGTATATCGTCACGCAAAGTGCAAAATAACGGATCGTAAAAAAATCGAATTTATGATTATTTTATTGTTTATAATTCTCTACATCGTATTTTATATATACAATATATAGCATAAATTTTGCAGCTTTTGCTCCCAGATATAACCAATATATATTTATTTAATAACCACAGCTCAAATTTTGTTTCAATAAGAGTGGTTTCGGAGGATGGAGTTATGCGTAGAAGTTCACGCAAGTGAGGAAAGTTCTCTGATCGCCATTCACTTGGGAGTGGCCAGAAACGATTCTTTTACATATGACTCAAGCAGCTCACGACTTCCGGTCTCTGACCAAGTATCCTCTGGGTAGCCTAAGAAGACGAAAAATCCCCTACTTAGGGTTGTTCGCTGGGTTTGGGACCCGCCACGTAAAAAAACGCACCAATGAAAACCAACAATCAGCCTCGGATGAGAGACCCCCTTTTGATGACGACCATGGCAAGCGAAATAAGGACTACGAATTGAGGGCATGCACCTGGAATGTCCGGTCCCTTAATTGGGAAGGTGCCTCTGCCCAGCTGGTTGATGTCCTCGTGAAAATAAAGGCTGACATCACCGCCGTCCAAGAAATGCGATGGACGGGACAAGGACAGAGACGAGTAGGTCGTTGTGACATCTACTACAGTGGCCATATAAAGGAGCGCAAGTTTGGTGTTGGATTCGTGGTGGGAGAGAGACTCCGTCGCCGAGTACTATCATTCACTCCGGAGAATGAACGTCTAGCCACAATCCGCATCAAAGCGAGGTTCTTCAACATATCGCTGATTTGCGCCCACGCTCCGACGCAAGAAAAGGACGATGTGACCAAGATGCCTTTTATAAGCGCTTGGAGGGCACTTATGAGAGATGCCCCTCCACGATGTCGAAATCCTGCTTGGCGAATTTAACGCCAGGGTGGGAAAAGAAGGTATCTTTGGCACTACGGTCGGTTAACTCAGCTTCCACGAGGAAACATCCCCAAATGGGTTGAGGCTTATCGATTTCGCCGAGGCCCGAAATATGGTTATCTGTAGTACTAGATTCCAGCATAAAAAGATTCATCAAGCTACCTGGCTATCTCTGGATCGAAAAACCACCAACCAGATCGATCATGTTGTGATAGACGGAAGACACGTCTCCAGTGTTTTAGATGTGCGTGCGCTCCGAGGACCTAACATCGACTCGGACCACTATATTGTTGCAGCCAAAATTCGCACCCGCCTCTGTGTAGCAAAAAATGCACGCCAACAAACACAAGGAAGGTTCGACGTCGAGAAGCTGCAATCAGAACAGACAGCCGAACGATTTTCTACTCGGCTTGCACTCCTGCTCTCTGAGAGCACTCGTCAACAACTCGGTATAAGGGAACTGTGGGACGGCATTTCAAACTCCTTACGTACAGCTGCAACCGAAACCATTGGTTTTCGGAAAGTGCAAAAGAACAGCTGGTACGACGAGGAGTGCCGTGTCGCAGCGGAGAGAAAACAGGCTGCCTATCTCGCAACGTTACGATCGACCACAACACGTGCGGGATGGGATAGATACCGAGAGTTGAAGAGGGAAGCAAGACGCATTTGTAGACAGAAAAAGAAAGAGGCCGAAATGCGTGAGTACGAAGAGCTTGATAAGCTGGCCAACAGGGGTAATGCTCGAAAATTCTACGAAAAGATGCGGCGGCTTACAGAAGGTTTCAAGACCGGAGCATACCCTTTTAGAACCCCCAATCTAGTCACCGATGCCCAAAGTATACTTAAATTATGGAGGGAACACTTCTCCAGCCTGCTGAATGGCAGTGAACGTACAACGCCAGGGGAAGGCGAACCCGATTCCCCAATCGATGACGATGGAGCAGACGTTCCATTGCCCGACCATGAAGAGGTTCGAATAGCAATTGCCCGCCTGAAGAACATTAAAGCGGCAGGGGCCGACGGATTGCCGGCCGAGCTATTCAAACACGGCGGCGAAGAACTGGTAAGGAGCATGCATCAGCTTCTTTGTAAAATATGGTCAGACGAAGGCGTGCCCAACGATTGGAATTTAAGTGTGCTATGCCCAATCCACGAAAAGGGAGACCCCACAATCTGCGCCAACTACCGTGGGGTTAGCCTCCAAAACATCGCGTACAAGGTTCTATCGAGCGTATTGTGAGAAAGATTAAATTCCATCGTCAACAAACTGATTGGACCTTATCAGTGTGGCTTTAGACCTGGTAAATCAACAACCGACCAGATATTCACCATGCGCCAAATCTTGGAAAAGACCCGTGAAAGGAGAATCGACACACACCACCTCTTCGTCGATTTCAAAGCTGCTTTCGACAGCACGAAAAGGAGCTGCCTCTATGCTGCGATGTCTGAATTTGGTATCCCCGCAAAACTAATACGGCTGTGTAAACTGACGCTGAGAAACACTCAAAGCTCCGTCAGGATCGAGAAGGACCTCTCCGAGCCGTTCGATACTAAACGAGGTTTCAGACAAGGCGACTCCCTATCGTGCGACTTTTTCAATCTGCTTCTGGAGAAAATAGTTCGAGCTGCAGAACTCAACAGAGAAGGTACCATCTTCTATAAGAGTGTACAACTTCTGGCGTATGCCGATGATATTGATATCATCGCGCCGTTAGTTCTGCTTTCTCCAGACTGGACAAGGAAGCAAAACAAATGGGTCTGGCAGTGAACGAGGGCAAGACGAAATATCTCCTGTCATCAAACAAACAGTCGTCGCACTCGCGACTTGGCACTCACGTCACTGTTGACAGTCATAACTTTGAAGTTGTAGATAATTTCGTCTATCTTGGAACCAGCGTAAACACCACCAACAATGTCAGCCTGGAAATCCAACGCAGGATTACTTTTGCCAACAGGTGCTACTTTGGACTGAGTCGGCAATTGAAAAGTAAAGTCCTCTCTCGACGAACAAAAGCCAAACTCTATAAGTCGCTCATAATTCCCGTCCTGCTATACGGTGCAGAGGCTTGGACGATGACAACAACCGATGAGTCGACCTTAAGAGTTTTCGAGAGAAAAGTTCTGCGAAAGATTTATGGTCCTTTGCGCGTTGGCCACGGCAAATATCGCATTCGATGGAACGATGAGCTGTACGAGATATACGACGACATTGACTTAGTTCAGCGAATTAAAAGACAGCGGCTACGCTGGCTAGGTCATGTTGTCCGGATGGATGAAAACACTCCAGCTCTGAAAGTATTCGACGCAGTACCCGCCGCGGGAAGCAGAGGAAGAGGAAGACCTCCACTCCGTTGGAAGGACCTCCACTCCGGTGAAGGACCAAGTGGAGAAGGACCTGGCTTCGCTTGGAATATCCAATTGGCGCCAAGTAGCGAAGAGAAGAAACGACTGGCGCGCTGTTGTTGACTCGGCTATAATCGCGTAAGCGGTGCCTACGCCAGTAAAGAAGAAGAAGAAGAAGAGTGGTTTCAGTTATATCGTTTTCTTTCACCTTCACTCTTATGGAAAGTTATGTTACGTTATTTTGCATCTTAGGTGACAACATGATATTTAAGCCACTAACTTCAGCGATTGTACTCAAAATTGATTATTTTTGGTACCTAAATAACCCATCTACAATGAACCGATTAAATGAATGACCTTCAGGCCGCTATATTGCCACATAAGTAGTCGAAACCTAGACTTCATTCAGAACGCCCATGCTTGTTCGCTAAACTCTCCATTGTTCTCGAGATTACTAGTGGTTTTTTTTTAATGCGCGAACGGAATTCTTGGAAATATTTTTTATGGATTCAGGACAACATGGTATGTATTTAATATTAATAATATAAAAATTAATTTAGTTAATGTATTATTATGCTTTTTTCGCAAAAACAAGGAATCATTAAAAAAATAATTTTTTTTATAAATTTTTTAGAAATTAGTGTTTTTGTTATAGTGTTGGGCGAGGTTGAGCTATGATTTTTTTTCTTAGTAAACTACAGGGTTTCTACTTAACATATCAGCTTAAACATTTTCCCCGTCTTTCCCCCCTGTAAAAAAACGCGTTGAAAAAAGTTGATCGGTTGCAAAAAATGAGTACTGCTTTATTTATTTTTTTTAATTGAATACTGAAATCCTGCCAAATTAGTCTAGACGGGTGGGAAGAGGGTATACATTTTTAGAGTAGTACCCAAAATTACTGGAATTGAAAATGTGCAAGAACTACGTTAGGCATTTGTTCTATTATTTCGTTTTTTTCAGGTTCAAAATCAAAAGTTATTGAGATTTCTCGAAAAACATTATATGTAACTATATGCTTTGTAGGGAAAGCGCTGCGAGAATATAGGAAGATAAAACGTCATATATGGAAAAAAAAGCTTCAAGAAATGATGAAGTGTCCAGAAGGTGAATTTCAAACTTTACGTAATGATTTCATATGGGATTTAACAAGGAAATGGGTATTGTCCAGTTATACTGAAGAAAGATTTGTCAAAAAATACGAAGAATGGCTTAAGGCTTCCATTTTTGTGCACAACTGGACGCCGAATACTAACTCTGGGCGCCCAAGCATTCAATTCCAACAGTTGTCTGATCGTAGTAAACGCCGGAAAACTAAAGATCTTCGCGAGCAGATACCTGTCTAGGAGCTTACTTACGCAGCGAGCGTTGGTCAAAGGATGTCAGGTAATGCTGCTGCGTCTAAACTTATAATAGACGTAACTTCTACACCTACAAGAGCCATAAAATACAAAAAAATAATAGAAGCTCAGAAGCTAGAAATAAAAAAGTACACACCTGTTAAAGGTGATTTTACAAGAAAACAGTGGGAGTTATTACACGAATCAAACAAGGGTATTTTTCCTTGTTATACGCTTATTAGAGAAGCAAAGAAAAGCTGTTATCCAAAACAAGATTCAATACGAGTTGCAGAGAGATGTGCTAAAGTTGTGTTCCAAGATTTAATCGACCACACTACTATAAGGTTATGTCTTTATACTGAGGACGTTCTTCAAAACTGCAGGGTAGCCGAATTGGAGAATCTCGAACTTATTTCAAAGTGGGGTTGCGATGGTTCACATCAAGTTGTATATCAACAAAAATACTCGCTCTTTAGCTCTCCTGACGATGACGACTCCAACATATTTCAGAGATCATTGCTTCCCTTGAGGTTGCAGTCGCATTTAGGTGACACCAAAAAAATCCTGTGGCAAAATCCTACGAATAGATGAAGATTCGTTTCTGCCGACCAATTCGAATTCGCGTTCTGCATGAAACTGTCAATGTCACAAAAGAAGAGATATTATACGAAGAGAATCAGGCAAAACGATTGCTGGTGACCAAAATACCCAATCCAATACGAGATATTTTCGTGCGACATATATACGTAGAGAATCAGGCAAAACGATTGCTGGTGACCAAAATACCCAATCCAATACGAGATATTTTCGTGCGACATACATTGCTTCCAACAATGGTTGACTCAAAGGTTTGCAATGCGGCTACCGATACCACTTCTACCATGAGATGTTACATATGTGGGAAAACGTCAAAAAGTTTCAATAACTTTGAAAGTAATAATAAGGAAGATCCCAAATCATTAAAATTTGGTTTGTCAATTCTCCACGCTAGAATCCGTTTATTTGAAACCATACTACACCTTGCTTATAAACTTCCTTTGAATAAATGGCAAGTCCGAACCACAGAAGAAAAAAAACTTGTGAAAGAAAATAAGGAAAGAATCTAAAACACATACAGGGAAAGGACTGGACTATTAATAGACATGACAAAAGCTGGTTTCGGAAATTCTAATTCGGGTAACACATCTTGAAGAGTCTTCAGCGATCCAGATTTAGCTGCTGAAATTACAGGAATAAAAAAAAGATTTCATATTCAAACTTAAGGTCATTCTAGAAGCAATGTCATCTGGTCATAAAATTGATGTAATGAAATTTCAAATATTTTGTAAAGATACAGCAAAAATGTACATGGAGAACTACTCCTGGCATCCAATGACGCCCACTTTTCATAAAATACTTGCACATGGCCCAACAGTCATAAAATACGCTATCTTGCCTATCGGTCAGCTACCCGAAGAAGCAACGGAAGCTCGAAACAAGCATTATCGTCTATATCGACAAGACTTTGCAAGAAAATTTTCACGTCAACGAAGCAAAATCCAACCCTTCTTGAGTGAAACTATAAAGCTCTTCGAGTCACAGGAACCAGAAAGCCACGTCGACACTGAAACAGGATTGCCTGAACATTCTGATGAATCAGAAGAGGCTTTGTAACAACACACACGGGGGAATTCTTATTTTTTATTATAATTTCATTTTATCATTTTATTTTAATATATATTCAATATAAAATGTTCGGTTGCACCCGAAATTAGCCCTACCTTACTTGTGTTATTTTAATATATTGCATTCTTATATTCAATCATGCATTTTCATTCATAAAATCACTTAAAATAATTTTGTCCGGCTTTTGAGGGTAAATGCTCCTATGTG
>JBAWJQ010006545.1:0-41858 GCA_037783105.1 Bactrocera zonata
GAGCAGGGACCGTGAAGAAAAAAATAATAATATTTTTTATACTCGCGGACCTAAATAACATTTCGTATTCGGCCCCTTAGTACCTTTCGGAAAAAGGACGGGCAGTATCAACCCAGCCGAACGAAAAGCATAAGCTAAATACAAATACATTGAACGGAAAGTGTGTGACGGGGAAATTTAGAATAAATTAAACAAGTGTAAAATAATACAACTATAAGAGGAAAGATTTAAATTAATTCATCAAATACAACCAATACAACAAATACAACTACAAGAGGAAAGATTTAAATTAATTCATCAAATACAACCAATACAACTACTAGAGGAAAGATTTAAACTAATTCATCAAATACAGCAAATACAACTACAAGAGGAAAGATTTAAATTAATTCATCAAAACAGCTGATAGCCTTTGAAGCTAGCGCTGCATGCTTTAGGTTATACATATAGTATTAACTTTGTATAAGCTTTTATAAATAAATAAAAAAAAAAAAAAAATAATTCATCAAATAGAACCAATACAACAAATACCACTACAAGAGGAGAAATCTGAATTAATCACACAAAAGAGGAAACACTATCAACACAGGAAAATGCAAATGATATTTATGTAAGTTTGATACTAAAATTATTAGTAAGTAAGTTATGTGAAAGGAAATAATTATTGTTTAAAAAAAAAAAAAAAAATTTAATTTAAATAATCATAAACAAGTGAACAAAATGGCGCAAGAAGAACAGATAGCAGAGACCCTTTCGAGGTTAAATTTGCAGGCAAATAATAACAGTTCAGGTACCTCCTCCTTACCCTCTGTTTTTACTGCTAGCCAGAGAAGAGAGCTTTCAAACTTAAAACACCCTAGAGTAGTAGAAGAAGAGGAGCATAGAGTGGACTTCAGTAGGCATACCGAGTCATCAGACCGAATACCAGATGTAGTGAAGTGTTTGAGGGAATTTTCTGGAAGACCAGGAGAGTTTAGCTCGTGGAGGAAATCCGTAGATAGGATACTGTTGATGCATGGTCAAAACAGGGATTCGCCAAAGTTTATTCAATTCTTCACACAATCAGACACAAAATTACAGGCGAGGCCGACGCGGCACTCGAGTCATATCGGACTCCATTGAATTGGAGTAAGATAAAGAAGTGCCTAATGCTTCATTATTTGGATAAAAGAGACGTCAGTACCTTAGAGCAGGGATGGGCACATTTTTAGCCCGCAAAGTTAGCAAAGTGCGCACGGGGGCTAGATGAGGGGAATATCAGTTTACGGAGAGAAGGGCATAACAAGTTGTGCAAAGTTGCGAAAAAAATCAATCACATTCCTCCGTAACTTAATGTTCATCGCAGAGTGGCTGCGGCAATACTGACATTGTACACAAATTAAAGAGCGGAAGTTTACTTTATATCGGAATTGTACAGTTGCGTGAACAAAAAGAGGTAAACATAATTTGCCGGGTTTAGAGTTTCGCATTAAAATTTGTTTTTATTTACCTTTGCATGGTGGGAAATTCTAATCACTGTTAGGAAAAAATATATGAGTTATACTTGTATCTAAAAACAATTTTATTTAATAAGAAAACAGCACATTTTAAAACTTCACAACACCTATAGTTGTTCCTATTTTGTTCACACCACATTTACATGAGATAGAACAGTTAATGATGGTGATGCCAGTTGTAAAAATTCATTTTAGCTACAATTGAGAAAACTTCTCAAGTTGTGGGCTTTTATACGTACATATGCAAGGCAGTTTTATATATGTATATGCATATATAAAAAAAAAGATACTTGAGACCATAATATATTATACATATATATATATAATTTAATGAAAATGCTTATATAAATTTATATCATAAATATATATTAATATTTGAGATATTTTCAGTTTGGTTGTTTTATCAAAATATTCAAAGAATTTAGGTTTTTTTTCTATAATTGTGCTGTTAAATTTTAAAAATGTAAGTTGTCTCTGGAAATGTATTAAAATAATAATGCGCGCTATAGAAAGGGAACACATATAAGATATCATCAAATAAAAATATATTTGCGCGGTATGGCATTATTGATTGAGAGTGGCTAAGCACACAAATAGAATACAAACACTAATGGCAGAGAGTTTCTGAGAAACATCGTAATTCGCTTCTCCCTCCGCTACGAGCGGCAGGCGTTTTGTTCTCGTGTTCATTCGAACAATGTTGCCATTACTCAATACGCATATGTAGTTTTGCACACATCTAACTTTTCAATTATAATTTATCATAATATAAAATACCAAAACTGAAATCAAACTAGTAAAACTAGTTTATATATTTATAAATAATAGCATTCGATTTTGATTTTGAGTTAGTTTAAGAAAATCTGAAATATATTGAAGACAATTTTTATAATTACTACAGTATATCGAGACTGGCAACCCTGCGTTGTGAGAGAGTAATCTGCTGAGTCGTTTCTACGGTGTAAACCCCAAGTCGTTGGAAATTCTACGGTAAGCGGGCGGTAGAAGAAGGTAGTATTGCGCTCTCATAAGATTCATTTGTGTATATGCGTTTGAAGAAACAGTGGTTCAGAAACTGAAATTATTATAATTTAAATGTGCCGAAATGTTATCAGCGAGTAAAGGCGGTGTCCAAAATTTAAAAAGAAAAATTAGTCCATTTAATGTGGAATGGGAAGAAAAGTATTTAAGTCAGGAAAGCTCTGCTATGTATATATTTAATAGATCTGCAGTGCTCTACTCTTTTAAAAATAAGTTTGCGCAAATTTCAGACAGAATTACTTATTATAAAGATCTTTGTTTAAAGAAATATCAATGTTTGAAACTTTTTTCTTCGAAAATTATATGTATCTATGTTTGGAAGTACCTACACTTGTGAACAATTTTTTTTAATAATGAAATTAAACAAACATTTAATAAGATGTAGGTTATCGAATTTAAATTTTGGTACAATAATGCATGTAGCTACAGTAAATGAGATTAAATCAAACATAGAATTTATTATGTCAAATAAACTAAATTAAATGCTGTTATAAAGACATATTAAAAAAATTATTACTAAAATTAAATACTCATTATACTTTTTGTTATTTGTCTTACATTTTAAAAATTTATAGTAGTTACAAAGAAACTTAGAATTGTTAGGCAATTTTACAGTTATTACCCACAGTGCAACTTCCCATATATGCGCGCGCTCTCATTTGTAAACATGGTGTGGTAAAATACGTTGCTCTCACTTCCCTCTTCATGTTTGCCCGCGATGATCCCCTCACCTAGCCCTCAAAATGTGCACTCGTGCCCGCACGGGCAAAATGCCACTGAGGGCTAATATGCCCATCCCTGCCTTAGAGTACCAAATGACAACTCTTGTCCAACAGGGTAGAACAGTAGAGGAATTCTACCACGAGGTCTACAGGTGTCTCTCTCTCATACTAGATAAGATTGATTGTCTGGAGCTAGGAGAGGAAGCCATGACTGCTATGGCTAATACCTATAGAGAAAAGGTACTAGATACCTTCGTTAGAGGTCTCAATGGGCAACTGCCAAGTTTACTCAGTGTGAGGGAACCAACCAGCTTGCCACAAGCCCTTCACATGTGCCTTAAATTGGACAATATGAACTATCGGACAAGCCATGCCAACAACATTTCCCGTATGATAAGTAATCAAAAACCGACAAACCACTCCCCGCAAAGACGCAAGAACGATCGTTTTACCCAGAGCTTGCTAATTTTGGGCAAGGATCTTTCCCTAGACCTCCACAAAGGTATGGTCTAACCCTTCTCCTACAATATGGACGGAATGTCGTACTACAACCCGTTTCAATGCCGACTCCATAATATCGACAATACGGCACACCACAAGCAAATCGATACGTCACATCGTACAATACGCCTTACGGAAGTTCTCAACAGGGTTACAGACCACAACTACCACCCAAACCCCCAGTCCCAATGGACGTTGACAAGTCCATACAAACCAAACAGGTTAATTATCAGAATAGGCCACAACCCCAAGGACTTCATAATCCCGGGCAACGAAATTCAAACAATGGACAATCCCAACCATTTAATAAACGCCCACCTTCGCTAACTTTACAACAGCCCAATAAAATTCAACGACTCCATAATACAAAAGCTGTGGATCCTACTGTAGTATCCAACTCAAACGAGACTATTGAAAATGTTGAGGGATATTTCTACGAAGACCCGCAATACCTTCGCTACGAACAAGAAGCGGCACATTCTGAAAACGAACAAACAGACTAATAACATTAATTTTTTGGATTAAAGCCATATTTTTCTTACAGGATGAGGAATGGTAACGAATTGAAATTCTTGTTAGATACAGGTTCGAACAAGAATTATATTAACCCGACTTACATACGAAATCCTATTCCAAATCAACCCTTTATGCAGATTCAGTTGGAGGACCCGTCAAAATAAGTCATCACGCAAATATCGATATCTTCAAAAATGAAATAGGACAAATTTAATTTCATATCATGCCAAACCTAAAAACTTTTGATGCAATTATAGGTAACGACACATTGAAAAATTTAAATGCAGTAATTTTTACAAACGAAAATTATTTCACTCTACTTAACAAATACAAATATCCCATCCAACAGCTTCCAATAAACTCAATTACACATACAACCCTACGGACTAATCACTTGAATCCTGAAGATAATGAAAAACTAAAGCAACTTATAAGTTCATGTCCAACCCTATTCGCCGAACCCGACAAGAAATTGACTTTCGTCACTAATGTCAAAGCAGAAATTAGAAGAAGAAATGAAAGGCCCATTTACTCAAAAACTTACCCATATCCCATGCCTCTGAAAAAGGAGATTAACCAACAAATTGCTGAATTGTTGAATGATGGCATCATTCATCCATCGAAATCCCCATACCCTGTATGGATAGTACCAAAGAAACAGGATGCTTCGGGACAGAGAAAATATCGGATGGTAATTGATTATCGTAAGTTAAACGAAGAAACCATCCCAGATAAATATCCCATTCCGGATATTACCACCATTCTGTCCAACCTAGGGAAAAGTAAATTTTTTTCCACCATTGACCTCAAAAGTGGTTTCCACCAGATTGCACTAAATGAGGCTGACATTGAGAAGACCGCCTTCTCGGTTACAAATGGAAAATTTGAGTTTACACGACTTCCGTTTGGCCTAAGGAACGCACCTGCTATTTTTCAGCGCACTTTAGATGACGTCCTTAGAGAACATATTGGCATTCGCTGCTACATCTACATAGACGATATTATAATCTTTAGTAAAACTAAAAAAGAGCATTTCGATAATCTGAAACTTATTTTCAATACGTTGGAAGAAGCTCGATTAAAAGTTCAATACAACAAATGTGAATTCATTAAAGAAGAAATAGAGTTTCTAGGTATCATTGTCGATCAAAATGGTATTCGCACCACACCAAAAAATAACAAATTTCCCGCTTCCCAGGAACGTTCATGACTTACGTTCCTTTTTGGGAATGACTGGACATTATCGCAAGTTCATAAGAGCCTATGCTTAAATCGCAAAACCACTCACTGAAATATTGAAAGGGGAACTGGGAAGAATTTCCAAACATCAGTCTAAAAAGACCAAACTGAATTTGACAACTGAACAGGTGGAAGCTGTCAACCAACTAAAAATGTGCCTCACATCCGAAGATGTTATACTCCATTATCCCAATTTTGAGAAAGCATTCGAGCGATTACGCTTTGGGAGCAGTACTCTCACAAGAAGGTAGACCAATATGCTTCCTTTCAAGAACGCTAAGCAGAGCGGAGGAGAACTTTGCAACAAACGAGAAAGAAAAGCTAGCGATAATTTGGGCTTTACAGTCCGTTAGATGCTTCCTTTACGGATCAAAAAAGGTCAAAATATACTCCGATCACCAACCCTTAACTTTCGCTATAAGCAATAAAAACACAAACACCAAAATGAAGAGATGGAAAGCTCAGCTAGAGGAATACAACCATGAACTAATTTACTAACTCGGCTGTTCAAATGTAGTTGCAGATTTCCTTTCACGACCACCAATTTCAAACGTTAACTCACTTACAGTTCATAGTAGTGATAGTTCGCCGGAAAATCTGATATACTCAGTAGAAACCCCAGTAAATGTCTTTAAAAACCAACTTTTTATCTCTGAAGGACCGGAATCTTCATATAAATTCCAAATAATTTTTCCAATGTACCATAGACATCTTATCACAGAAAAAATCCTTTACGAGGAGTCACTGAATTCACTTTTAAAAAAACATCTAAATCCTTCAATAATAAATGGCATTAAAACAACAGAAACGATTATGCTAAAAATTCAAGCCATTATCCCTCTACATTTCGCTAATTACACCTCTACCAGAGTACGCAGGACATACCAATCATATAGACATTTTTTCGACAGGCAAGCATAAAGTACTTACTTCTATTGACAAATTTTCAAAATTAGCTGTAATAAAAAATATAGACGGGAAAAGTATCGAAAACATAAAAAAACCATTAAGAGACATAATATTTTATTTCGGAGTACCCAAATGTATGGTTTTTGACAACGAAAAGACATTTAATTCACAACCAATAAAATTCATGCTAGAAAATGAATTTAACATACAAATTTTCACTGCACCACCATACAAAAGCGAAGTGAACGGACAAATAGAAAAATTCCACACGACATTATCCGAAATAATGAGATGCCTTAGACAAGAATACCCAGACAAAAACTTTGAGGACCTTTTGCAATGGTCTGTAAACGAATACAATCGTACTATCCACTCCGTTACAAGAAAAAAACCAGTTGACATATTTTTTGGCAGACCCTGTCCATCCAATCGCGAAAATCGGGAAGAGACTAGAACAGAAACTCTCGAAAAACTTAAAAAAGCACAAGAACGGGACCTGCAATACCATAATAGAAATAAGAAGGACGCTATAGACTACAGGCCAGGACAGAAAGTTTTCGTTAGACAAAATAAAAGACTAGGTACCAAACTTTCCAAACGATACAAAGAAGAAATTGTAAAAGAAAATAGGAACTCCACAATATTAACAGAATCAGCGAAAATAATTCTCAAGGACCGCACACGAAACTAACTCAGAACATTTTTATTATTAGATCTCTCTTTTTCCTGAACTTTATTTTAAGCGATGGTTCGGTTGAGGTGTTGGATTACACTCAGTCAGAAATCGTTATGATGGAAGAAGGAATTGGCAAAATTCAAACAGGAACCTACCGGATTATCCACATGACAAACATAACAGAATACTCTATGTACAATATTGCGGGAACTGAACAGAAACTTCATACGAAACATTCCAGCTAACAACCCTCTTTATCTATTTATAACAGATGAAATCAGTAACATCAACATAACAATTAATAACATTTTACCTAAATACAAAAATAAAAGATCACTAGACTACATAGGATCAGCCTGGAAATGGATAGCTGGCAACCCGGACCATGACGATTTAGTAGCCATCAACAGCAAATTTAAAGAAGTAATCGAGAATAACAACCAACAATTAATAATCAACAAAAACATTTTAGAAAGAATAAACAATATAACAGAAATTAGCAACTCAATAATAAAGTCTCTAGGAAGTAGTAACGAATTTCAAACCACCCTAATACTTAAATATAAATTTAAAATTGACATAATCAAAGATGAGTTAGAAAATATTAATAGAGCAATTCATTTAACTAAAGCGAACATTATTAACTCAGTTATTATTAACAATCAAGAAGCTCATAGAATAAATAAAGTTTTTATCGAAGAGAATCTGCAATTTGGTTCGTTAGAAGAATATCTGAATTTTGCAGACGTTCAAATTGCTGTACAACAAAACTTACTAATTTATATGATAAAAATACCGAAAACCGGTGAAGAAATTTGCAAATCAATTATAATTAAGCCTTTAAGTAAAAACGAAACTATTTTAAAGATAAATTTTGAAAAAATACTGAAATGTAATGAAGAATATTATGGTATAGAAAAAGATTGTAAAATAATAAATGAAATAAAAATTTGCAAACAAACCCAAATTGTTAATTTGGAAAACGAAAAGTGTATAAAAAATTTAATAAGGAATAAACCATATAAGTGCACTGTAACAAATACGGAACATGTTAAAAATATTGTAGAAATAAATAATGGATTAATACTTTTAAATAATTTCGAAGGAAATATTACTACAAATAATAATACTAGAAAATTACGAGGATCATATTTGATAAGAATCTCCGCAAGACTAATACAACTGTGCAAACTGACGTTGAGCAACACCAAAAAGACCGTCAGAATCAAGAAGGATCTCTGCGAGCCGTTCGATACCAAACGAGGTTTCCTATCGTGTGACTTCTTCAATCTGCTGCTGGAGAACATAATTCGAGCTGCATTACTTAATTGAGAAGGTACAATCTTTTATGAGCGTACAGTTGCTGGCCGATGATATTGATATCCCGCGCTGTTAGTTCTGCTTTCTCCAGGCTGGACATGGAAGTAAAGAAAATGGGTCTGGCAGTGAACGAGGGCAAGCCGAAATATTTCCTGTCATCAAACAAACAGTCGTCGCACTCGCGACTTGGCTCTCACGTCACTGTTGACAGTCTTAACTTTGAAATCGTAGATAATTTCGTCTATCTTGGAACCAGTATTAACAACACCAACAATGTCAGCCTGGAACTCCAACGCTTAATAACTCTTGCCAACAGGTGCTACTTCGAACTGAGTAACCAATGGAGAAGCAATGTCCTCTCTTGATGAACAAAAACCAAATTCTATAATTCGCTCATAATCCCCGTCCTGCTGTATGGTGCAGAGGCTTGGACGATGACAACCACTGATGAGTCGACGTTGCGAGTTTTCGAGAGAAAAGTTCTACGAAAGATGTATGGTCCTTTGCGCGTTGGCCACGGCGATCGCATTCAATGGAACCATGAGCTGTATGAGAAATATGACGACATTGACATAGTTCAGCGAATTAAAAGAGAGCGGCCACGCTAGCTAAGTCATGTTGTCTGAATGGACGAAAACACTCCAGTTCTGAAAGTATTCGACGCTGTACCCGCCGGGGTAAGCAGAGGAAGAGGAAGACCTCCAATCCGTTGGAAGGACCAGGCGGAGAAGGACCTGGCTAAGCTGGGAATATTCAATTGGTGCCACGTAGCGAAAAGAAGAAACGACTGGCGCGCGTTGTTAACTCGGCTATAATCCCGTAAGCGGTGTCTACGCCAATTAAGAAGAAGAAGAATATAAGGGAGAGGTCTAGTAATGGCTAAGCTCTGGTATTTCACCAAAAATGTGGACGGTGCTTTAATTATTTCTTATGTTTACAGCATTTTGGTGCAACTTTTCAATCTGTAATATCAACTTCCTCAGGGAGCCAAAGAACACAAGTTATATCGAGATGTTTTAATTTTTACTCAAGTTAAAATTTTGTTTGAAAAGATAGATAGGCATTCGGAAATTAATTGTACTTGTCATCATGAATATTTTTCATAAAGGTAACTCTATATCTAAGACGATTAATTTTAGGTGATATGTTGTGGAGCCCTTTTTTGATTTAGAATGATTAATCCAAATATTTTGCCGAAACCAAAACTCAAAACTAATCACATTTTCTAAAATAAGTTCTGACTTGTGTGTTTGCTTACCTCAAATGAACCTGGTGAACCTTCACTCGGTTTCCAAGACCACCAGCTTAACTAAGTGCTTCTGTGGACATCCTTGCAATATTTAATTTTATTCGGTTTTGTAGGTAAATATATCCTCATATTTTTCGTCAGCACTGTTTACTGTTCCTATATGCTGATAGTGTAAACAAATGTACACATGTTTTTATTGCAGCCAGCAACAAACTGAATGTTAAACGAGTTAACTCGAAAAAATTAACTGTAAGAAAAGTAAAGCTGAAATCTACGCACATAGAAAAAGTGTTACATAAAAGTATGTCACTTACGGGTAATGAAAGAAACATACTCCTCAGGTTTTTGAAAAACAAGCAACTGTGTGTGGAGAAAAGCTAAGCTAAAGCCAAACCTCACACAATTAAAAACAACTCAATAATCTCAGTGACTCAGTTTGAGCTCTATGAAGGGAGGGGTGAGAGGGGCACAAGAATATGAACACAAATATGCTTTTTTGGGTGAATAAATGAAAGTCAAATAAACAACAAGAAAACTTTAGTCGCACCGTAACTTTTCTCTTTTTTCTTAGCAGATCGTACTCTTGCTTTAAGCAATAACTCATTGGAAACTCCGTGAAGATATCCTGTCAAATAAAAAAGCTCTTCATACAAGGACTACCGGTTTTGTATTTGTATTGTTATGTAGATTGGAGATTATATGTGAGTAGCCTTAATGCAATGCTGGGAGCATTTTATTGGTCTCTGGTATATTAATTTTATGTAGTATACGAAAGAATAGATAAAATCGAATCAATACTACCCAACTGCTATATACTCCTTATGATGGCCAAATATGCCCAATGAGCATTATTTGTGTATAAAACTGCCTCAAAATATGTTCTCGAGTAAAATGCTAACCGTCTTTCCACCTTACCCTAAACCGTTCCCATTTGTCCGAATCTGTGATATTCTATTGAAATTAAGTGCATAGATTTTCTTAAAAATTACTATATATTTATTATAGCGCTAAATTAGGATGGAATTGGTTTCCACCTTTATATTCCTTAAATAACGAATTTTATGCATAAAGAATTTGGTGTTAACATCAACATAATATGTATTAAATGTAGCTCTTCGGCTGTATTAACATCATATACATACATATATCTGATTTTTGGATGTTTTTAATGTTAGCTGACGTGCACAAAATTTAGCATTAAAGTAAAGTCTAAGTTAATGGCCTTAAATAAAGGGTAACTAAGAAGAGGTATTTTCTTCAATAGCCTTGTTTTTGAGCGATCACCGGTGAGTCGTGTTAAGCTGTCATACTATTTTTCTTCGATATGGTTTGACATATGATGGAAAGACTTACGCCTGAACAACGTTTAAAAATCTTTCCACTTTTCGTTTCGCAACTTCGTCGTCCTCGTCCCTCAAACGATGCTTCCCCACTAAAATCAAGAGCAAAGGGAAAAAGACGCCATATAGCGTGGTGACCCTACATACTTACTTCCTGAGGAAGCTCCCTCTTCGCCACAATCTTTCTGTCGATAAGAAGACTATAGATTATATACTTGAAATTATTTTCGACCTCAAACTTGTTAAGAGCTGGAATAACCGCAACCGGTCGAATGTTGTCGAAAGCCTCAAGAAAGATTCACAAACACAGTGCCAACCAACCTGAGATGGCATGATGAGCCCTTAACAGTGCTTCCTCGGAATTCGACCCGTAATCTACAGGTTCATGAGCTAGAGATTTTAGAAACAAAAATACACACCTTATACCTTAACAGTGACATATGGGGCAATACGGAATGAACGCTACTTTTACCTTCCTCCAAGCTGCCGGAGTATGAGCTTATCTGACGCAGTACGCGTAGATAATTCCAACCAGTTGTATAATATCTTTATCAGCGTTGAAGCTGTATGAAATCATTTGCATTACGCAATCAGATCTCGTAGATTTAAACATCTTAAAGAGTTCACAGCTTATGTGATACGACGTTATCGAGATAACCGTATATTCTTCCCAAGATTAGCGACGTAGCGAGTCCTTATAGCCTAGTTTTCAGCTCCATCTCTCAAATACCGCAAAATGAGGTAACAGTTCTCGTCTGTGACCATGACTAAGCCCTTGCATATAGAAAAAAAGTGCACAGAGTATCGATAATTTTTGTACGATCGATGATTGAAATTATTCTACTGTAAAAGTTAAGCTCACGTCGAACCCCTCCATCAACAATTTCGAATACGACTAAGGAAAAGTGTAGTCTAATCTAAAGTTTAATAATAACAATGAAGAGCTGATGTTTCTCAGGAAGATAGATAGCGTTTACTGTCGTAAAACAATCAAAATACATCAGAAACTGTCCGTGTATAATTATCATTGTTTACCAGGTTATTTTTTCACAGATAAAAAGATAAAACATTTAAGAATTTACTCTTCAGTTTTCCTTTCTGAGTGTGGAAGTCAGGACTTCTTAATCAATTTAAAATAGTAAGATATAAGTTAACACAATATTTTATGAACTTCTACATAAATTCCATTTCCACATTATATGCTAGAAACATACAAACCGTTTGCATACTTTGGAGTCCTATTACAACCAAAAGTGCAACTGCGCTAAACGCGCATCCGCTAAATTCTTAAGTGAGCGAAACACGCGCAACCATGTCTTCTCCCCAAAACCAAATACATAGCTGCAGGTGAGCGCTACACGCGCAAACCCTTTTAGCTGACCAAGCATCTTTGCTCACGTAGGCCGGCTCAAGCATAGGTTAGATTATAAACTTTAAAGTTAAGTGTAGTCAATCTATTTAAGTTACTAGACTCGACAGGCAAATAGTGCCGCTAAAAAACATAACTAATTTTAAGATAATAAAATAGGCACATAGTGCCGACCTAATAAAATTAATTAATAAATAAACCTCCGTCTCGTTAATTTATACATTGTTGCAAAAAGGTACACTAAATTTAAATTCCCCTGTGAATTGATATTTCACTAAAATGTAGTTTGCTAAGTTGGTGGGGATGCCCATAATTACTGTGCAAAATATGAGCGCGATCTATCTACCAGTTTGTTTACAGCAGCCGGTACACCTCAGTAGTGCGTTGCGATTTTTACAATGATTAGAAATATCGAAAAAAGAATTTATCTCAAATTTGTATTTCAAACGGAGTTTCGTGTGCAAAATATTGGAGAAAGCTTACGGTGATTTAGGTTTATCTAAAATACAAGCCTACGAGTGGTATAAGACCTTCAAAAATGGTCTAGAGACCGTTGCAGACGTACCTTGTTCTGGACGACCTTCGACTTCTTCAACTGATGAAAATATAAAAAAGTGAAGAATATGGAACTTGAAAATCGTCAGGCAAATGTAAGAGAAATCGCAAGAGAGCTCGACATCTCTCGCGAGTCCTTTTGAATGATTTTGGTGGATATTTTGGTTATGAAACGCGTTCGTGGACGATTCGTTCCGATAAAGCTGAGCTGTTTTTTCAAAAAGAGTACGTAAACAAGTCTCTTTGGACACGGTTGCTCGTGCAAATTCCGATTCTACATTTATGGGGTGCGTTATAACTGCTGATGAGACATGGGTTTATGAGTTTGCCATGCAAACAAGGCAACAATCATCGGAATGGAGCGAAAAACGAGCTGAAACCAAACACCTCGCCAAAGTGGTAAAAAACAACAAGGATGCTCATTTTTTTCGATTTTCGCGGTTTTTTGCATAATGAATTTGTTCCGGAGGGAGAAACGGACAATAAGTAGTTCTATTTTGCTGTGACTGAATTTAAAGCCAAAACCGCAATGAACACCATCGATCAACCGTTGTGTTCGCCGTGTCCTTTTTTCTTGTCCCCAAATTGAAATTTCTGCTCCGTGGAATCCATTTTCAGTTAATTGATGAGATAAAAAACAAATCACTGAATTAGCTGAAGCACATACAAAAAAGAGCTTATGAAAATTGTTTCGAGGACTGGAAAAATCGTTGCCATAAGAATATTACATCTGGTGAGGATTACTTTGATGGCGACAGAATAAATATTTATGAATAACAAGCTGACCCCGCAGCCGTTGTCCTGCGTGAAATTATGTATTTTGAAATGAAAAGAAAGTTAAATTTATCATTTCATTTTTTTTTTTCAATGTAACGCAGCTTTATAAACAACATTTTTTGGTATCTATTCCGGTGTAGAAAAAGATGGTTTTCCAACTCGTGAGCACGCCACTGCCGTGTGAGAAACATAGCATTTCCTAATTTATGCCTTACACTATGCGACTATATTTAGGTCCTGTTGATTGTCATCTCAAATACAATTTTCACTGGAAACGGAATAGGTTTGAACTGAAACGGGAAATCGTTAGAACTCTAAGGAACTCGTAGAATCAAGCATTCTCCCCCTTATATTCGATAGGTGTGTCATAATCAGTCGGATTCTATTACACAGTTTCTGCGCATGAAGATTGCGAAACATAATAACGACGGATCCTACTTTGAGACGCAAATGATGCGATGGCATACCAAGCCTGTCCATAGAACTTAGAAATACCACTGGATAATTTACGGCGTCGTGTTCATTGTCAAGACGATCGATCGATTTGTATGAGCGCAATTCTCCCGGAATTTGACTTTGAATCTTCCAGTTTAAGTCAACAACATCGGTATTTTTGGCAGCTAACATTGCGCGTGCCCATAAGGAATCGTAGTTACGATAATTTGGCCAATGTCCGAACATTTGTGATGACTTCATCTTTCGTGAATTGATAAAGGGAAGATGGAATTGATATCGAACCACCGCAAGTATCAATCGAAGTTGTACCATTTCCAATTTTTAGCGAAGGCGATGTAAAATGTCTTTGGCAATTTTTGTGATGACTTCATCTTTCGTGAATTGATAAAGGGAAGATGGAATTGATATCGAACCACCGCAAGTATCAACCGAAATTGTACCATTTCCAATTTTTAGCGAAGGCGATGTAAAATGTCTTTGGCAATGTCGATGTTTATATCGAAAAGTATGTGAACTTCATTTTCATTCCAGTTATTAACGTGTTCCAGCAATTGTACTTGCTGGCTTACTTCTCCAAAACTTGTACACATCGAACCATTCACAGTAAGCAATGACTCAAATAAAGTTAAAACGCGTACATTGATCAATAGCAATCGAAGGTAGAAGCAATCGTTGTTTTTTCGGGTGGATTGTTTAAATTCGTCCTAATGCATTAGTTGATAACACACCTGGATGTCCATCTACTGGTTGGCTTTGCTTTTTGCGTAACTATTTCTTCCACGATGCATTCCATGCATAATATCAAGGTATTCCCGAATAAAGCAATATTCTCACAAACGGATCACTGACGAAAGTTGAGAAAAAACTCGTCAATGTTAATTTTGTTGCTGGCGATGTTTCCACTGGCTATACTGTATTCTCTGGGCTGAAATACACTCTTTGGCCATTCTCCAAATTAACTGCGAGACGCACAACAGTCGGAAAACGTTCATGAATTGCAAAAGTAAATATCCTACAAAGCGCTTTATTGCAGTTCACGTATCGACCGTATCGTTAAAGACCAATAATCGCCATGTTGCTTCCTTTGGTGGCGTACTTTCAAACGTACATATTTTATCGATTTCACCAAACTGCAATACTAAATACTGATATGAGTTTTGAATATGAATTAGACAATAATGGTGAATATAGTTCGATACATGTGTTCACTCTTCTAAGTTGAATGCTGTATGTTCTGTTATCGGGTGAACGACGCCGATGGAGTTGATATCCTTCACATCCAGTTTGTGTTTCTGAAAGAAAAGCACATAGATAGTGTTTCGTGCATTTATTGTCAGACATACAAACCGAAAAGGGATTGTAGTGTCCGCAAGGCCTATGCACCATATTGGTTTCCACCACTTCATATAATACTGGATCTTTCTCTACATCAGGAATTTCCGGAGAAATGATTTCATCAATTTGATCTGGTGTAACCATCATCCAAATAAGAATGTGTGCGTGCGGAAAACCTCAATTTTGCCACTCAACAGAGTACATCTAGCATCCAACAGCACCACATATATGAGTACGTTGCTTCAAGATAAAGTCAACCAAACTTCGTAACTGTTGTTTGAAAAGTCGTGCTGTAACATCGTGACGATCGCTTGCTGATTGGGAGTATGTACTTCTTGCCTTGGGCTGCCATACTTTGATGGCCAAAACAACACTGACCAATATTAGGACGACCTCTTGGTGCCTTCGTAACAAATTTCAATCTGCAACTGACCTCTTTGAGTGAAACACGCATAAAGTTTTCACTGAATAATATTCAATAATTTTTCTTTTGAATAGCCGGAATAAAAAAGCAAGCGAGCGAAATTGAACTATTCAAATAATCTACAAATCAAAATATTGAAAAACAGAACCAAAAAAAATTGAAAGAAAAAATTGTATGGAAAAAAGAATTATCCAATTTCCGACTTTTCATGAAAAGTATAAGATATTTTTATGAGATGAAAAGGAAATACATATGTATGTGGGAATGGGATGTCGGGGTAGGTGGCAACTCTACACAGGCAAACGGAGGATCGACAGAACATGAAACGAACCGACAGAGGACGCAGTAGGAAAAACGGACAAGGTATAGGCAGTCAAGTCAGAAAACTTAAAAGTATAGAGAAGGTGCAGGTTCGACAGCGAACATTTGCTAGATTTATAGTAGGGAATTCACCTCACAAGCACAGAATTCGCGCTGTAAAATGTTAAGATTTTTAACAGTTCCCCACGTACTCGACAGAGAAGATGAAGAGAAATAAATATACAGCTGCGAGATTTTTAATAGCAGTGCCCACCCCATGTTTCGAAAACTGTTGGTACATATTTTACATTACAAAATTGGTACTTCGTATTCACAGGGGGTTTTACCACAACGTAAAGAAAAGTTTCTGCACACAATAAATTTAAGTTAAGTTGATATTTTATTTATTAAAATTTTTTTTTTTAACCAAGTACATAAATTAATGGAGCAAAAAAATAGCAGTATTTCAGTTTATTATAGCTTAGAGGTAATTACGGCAAAAATAAATGGTAATTGATATTTAATTTTATTGATCACATTAATATTTAGTTGCATTGCCATTATTTTTTATGACTGCAACACATCTGTCCTTCATGGAGTCCACAAGGCGACGACATCTTTCCAATGGAATGTTATACCATGCCTTTTGAACTACTTCCCACAAATCCTTGTTTTTTGTTGGTTTTTCATCCCAAACGGCTTTCTTTAGATCAGTCCATAAGTTCTCAATTGGATTGAGGTCTGGCGATTGAGCTGGCCACTCCATAACCTCAATCCTATTCTCTCGAAACCATTCTTTTGCCACTTTACTAGTATGTTTCGGATCATTGTCTTGTTGCATGATCCATTTCAGTGGCACACTGTCTTCAGCATAAGGAAGCATGTTAGTTTGCAAAATATTCACATACAGATATTGATCCATTATTTTTTCAATGAGCCGTATCGGACCAACACCATGATAGGAAAAACATGCCCATACCATAATAGATGATCCACCATGTTTAAGGGTTTTCCTTGTATACCTTGGATCATATTCTTTATTAGGTGGACATCTCACATATTCCCTTGATCCTTTCCCACCATAGAGAACCATTTTGTTTTCATCGGTCCAAAGAATATTTCGCCACTTTTGGAGTGGCCACAACAAGTGATCGTGTGCAAACTTTAGTCTTTTGTCAATGTGATTTTTTTTCAAAAGAGGAACTTTGCGGGGGCTCCGAGCATACAAATTATTATCTCTCAAACATCGTCTGACTGTATGGACTCCACATGGCAGATTTGACTCATCTTTAATTTGTGTAGCTGCTTTTGATGGATTGGCTCTGCTAGTCCTTACTATGCGTTTCACCAGGGATGCTGATAAAATCCTTCCACGTGTTTCAGATGATTTTTGGTATTTAAGAGCATTGGAAATCATTTTTGCAGAACAACATAGTAATTTCTGTACTTCTTTATAAGTTTAACCTGCACTTATCAGATTTTTTACCAAATTTCGTTTCTCCGTGCTGCAATGCTTTCCACGACCCACTTTAAAAAAATAAATTGCGTGAACACAATAATTAATTTCTTATTATGTTGTAAATGATAATATTACTTACTTTTAAAAATCGTATATATTAAATTTTCAATTATATTCAGAGAACAATTAAACGCTGCTATTAATGTGCTCGCCATACAAACCACTTAGCGACAGTGAAATTAAAATATCAAAATATGATGCCAACCTACCGTTATTCGAACATGACTAACTGCGAATACTAGTGTTAGTAAACGCTTTAGCAAAAAGAAAAAATGAAAACACTTAAAAATAGTAAAACTACAGTGGTAGATAGTATGTCCTTCAAGGGACTGCTATTATTTTTCTCGCAACTGTATGTATTTACGGCATATGATGGCATGGCATATATGCCCAAGCAGAGAATATGAAGAAACTCCCAATGAAGAATTTCGTTTTGCTTGTTTATATTTTGTTTCATTTTTGACACCGAAAAATGTGTACAAAACACATTAGGTTCTCTGTCTCACATACCCAAGAATATGAAGATACATAAATATATGTACATATGTATGCATGCTCCTTATGAAACTCCCAACAACAGCATTGTGATATTTTCATGCTTCAATTTTTGAACTTGGGAGTCGCAATGTATGCAAATATGTACATACAGTGACACACAAAAGTATTCGGAAAAATATTTTTCCGAAATAAGAGTATCAGCATTTTCTTTCTATTTACAGTTAATATTCAAAAACTATTTTAATTAGTTTATTATGGCTTATAGTTTTATTTAAAAGCAAAACATAAATTTTTTTCAAACGACAACATAACCAAATAGTACTTCAATTCAAAAACTAGGCAAATTCACATCACAAAAGTATTCGTAAAAAATTATATTTATGTAATAAATTTGATTTTGTTTTGTAATTAATATCTAGTAGCATACCCTTTCATCTTAATAACTTCTCTTAATCTACTCGGCATTGAGTTCACAAGTTTTTGAGTTCTCCCAGATGATATTTTATCCCATTCCTTGAGTATAGCTGCTTTGAGGGAATTTTTTGATGTTATTGGGTGTTTCCTGACAGTTCTCTCCAAATCTGCCCATAAGTGCTCAATCGGATTAAGATCCGGCGATTGAGGAGGTGTTTTTAAAGTATTTGGAGTGTTGTATAGTATCCACAATTTTGTATTAAGGGCTGTATGTTTTGGGTCGTTGTCCTGCTGGAATATGTAACGACCCGAAAGTCCAAGTTTATCAGCGCTAGAGCATAGATTATCCTTTAATATTTGAATGTATTGGTAGTGATCCATTTTATCATTAATAAATTGCAAATTTCCGGCACCGTTTTCACTCATGCAACCCCATAACATTACGTTGCCACCTCCGTGCTTAACTGAACATTTTGTATTCTTTCGCTGCATTTCGGTATTAGCTTTCCGCCATACTTTATTACCACAGTCAGGCCCAAAAATGTTAAATTTAGTTTCATCACTAAAGATTACTTTCCGCCAAAACTCGCAGTTTTTATTTATATACTTCTTTGCGAACTCTAATCGCTTCTTTCGATTTTGCTCACTAATCAACGGCTTGATACGTGGTGTTCTCGCATTGTAACCAGCAGCCCTTAGCGTTCTACGTACGGTTTCATCACTGATTTGCATTCCAAGGCTTTCGGCGAGACCCCGATTAATATCTGGAGCAGAAGTTCGTGGCTGTTCCTTGATTTTTCTTATTATAACAGCTTTATCACGGGGCTTAAGCTTTTCTGGTCTCCCTGGTCGCTGCCCCAACTTCAGTGAATTCCTTTGTAAAATACTGTGGACAGTTGAAATACTTTTATTAGTATATTTCGCAATCTCTTTTAATTTTTTTCCCTCTTTTCGTAGGTTATATATTATTTTCCTTTCCTCGTAAGTGCTTTCTTTCGATTTTCGACCCATATTGTATTCAATTTCACGTACTTATAATAAACAGCACTACCAAAATATCTAAACTCACTGAAATTTCAATTCCGATTAAAGACAAATTCTAGCTGACAGTAATAACGTGTGCTGACGTGGATAACGGGGTTTTACCGAAGCCGTGGATAACGGAATTTATACAGTGTAATAATTTTTTACGAATACTTTTGTGATGTGAATTTGCCTAGTTTTTGAATTGAAGCTCTATTTGGTTATGTTTTCGTTTGAAAAAAATTTATGTTTTGCTTTTAAATAAAACTATAAGCCATAATAAACTAATTAAAATAGTTTTTGAATATTAACTGTAAATAGAAAGAAAATGCTGATACTCTTATTTCGGAAAAATATTTTTCCGAATACTTTTGTGTGTCACTGTATGTATGCGTTTTGCCGTCGGGAATTGAATATTGACCTGTAAACATAATTATGATATGATTATAATTTTGTATGAATGCATGCATAGTAATATTTATAGTCAATTTGGACTTGCATATTTAATAATTTTCTTTGATTTTTACATAATATACTATACTAATAGATATTTTTGTATAATATTTCCTACTAATAGAAATTAAATTTATCACAACAATATATATGTACATACATCATATTATCTTATGTCTCTGCACATGCTCATAATATAATCATATTATCTGCTCATATGATTGCATGTATACGCATGTGCGCGTTCAGAAGTTCATATCACGATTTTATCACTTATCAATATACTTATTGCATGTGTGCACATTGATCTGCATGTTCATACATTCACATATATGTACTTATATGTACATATATTTGCATACACTTCCGAACAAATAATGCACAAGCATACAAACATATGCGTACACATGTGAATATGTCACCAACAAAAAATTGAAGAATTGTTCTACAAAAACAACAATTGTCCAAATAGCAGAAGCATCACAAGTCAATATGGCAGCCGAATTGGCGAAGCCCAAATGTACATAGTAAATTTTACAACAAAAACAATTTCATTCATAAACGCAGGCGCATATGCCACAAGCGACCTCGCTTCATTCATATAAACAGACGCCGTTACATCTCCCCGAGCATGCCTTTGCCTACAAGCGTCTTTTCGCGACGATGGCAAAATCTAAAAATCATAAATTGAACAACTTTCTCATGGTTCTCCAGAGAAAGAAGCAACAAAAGTGGCAATATAGCTCTTGTCGATTTACAATATTTGTCAATTCTAAAATAAGTATTTTTCCGTGGCTCGCAAAAATCTGCGTCGATATGTATGCAAGCTCATACATATGCATACATATTTACGCTAGTTTTTAGGCGAAGCTGTTCCAGCAGCAAGGAAAGCGGTAACAATCGGCGGTCATTCGTTTATTTGTTTCATGCATAACCAAACCATAATTAGGACAACGCAATGCAAGTGTCAATGGTGGTGCTGGTGGAAAGCGTTTGAAAAGTCGCTACGAGCACGCGGGTTCGAATGTCGGCAGGATTTATTTTTAATTTTTGCCTTTTATTTTATGGCAAAAGCTAAAAATCATGAATTGAACATCTTCTGGTGTTTGTTTGAAGAAAGAAGTGAGAAAAGTGGCAACATAGGAGTTGTCGATTTATAATATTTGTCTAAAATATTATTCCGTGACAAAAATCTGCGTCGATATGTATTCATGCTCATACGTATACACACATACATATTTACGCACGTTGTAAGCCGAAGCTGCTACAGGGGCAAGGGAAGCGGTGACAATCGGCGGCCATTAGTTTATTTTTTTCGGCACAGCCATTGGTTGACCGTGACAACGGAGTTGCGAAAAGACGCGTGCCACACTTGTTATTATGAATGTATCTACATATGTACATATGCATGTGGCTCGCATTTGCTTTCGTAAACATACAAATGCGCCAAAGAAATATCTATTGGTACAAATATGGAAATGATAACGAAATAATTTGAATATGCATATATCATGAAGGTCATTAATTTTTTTTGAAGAAATGAAAGGAATGAAATGAAGTGTTTATATGACCACATTTTAGTTCATTTTATAATAATCGAAATTAATGTAATTTTTGAAATAATAATTTATTTAAAATTATTTTTTATTTAATTTTATAATACAAAATTTTACCATTTTTTGGAAAACAATGGTTCTTATAACACAAAATAATCACGCATATGTGACAATGGTTCATATAATACAATATAAGCATGCATATGTCACTGAAAGAATGCTTTCTTACATTCTTTGTGTGACTTTGTATATTTTTCTACAAAGCAATTCTCTTTATTTATTCGCAGTCATTTTACATATATTTCTGGCAGAGAAGGGGCTCAATTCTGGTAAATAGCAGCGAATGTGGTGAATTCCCTTCTTCTTCTTCTTTACTGGCGTAGGCACCGCTTACGCGATTATAGTCGAGTCAACAACAGCGCGCCAGTCGTTTCTTCTCTTCGCTACTTGGCGCCAATTGGATATTCCAAGCGAAGCCAGGTCCTTCTCCACTTGGTCCTTCCAACGGAGTGGAGGTCTTCCTCTTCCTCTGCTTCCCGCGGCGGGTACTGCGTCGAATACTTTCAGAGCTGGAGTGTTTTCATCCATCCAGACAACATGACCTAGCCAGCGTAGCCGCTGTCTTTTAATTCGCTGAACTATGTCAATGTCGTCGTATATCTCGTACAGCTCATCGTTCCATCGAATGCGATATTCGCCGTGGCCAACGCGCAAAGGACCATAAATCTTTCGCAGAACTTTTCTCTCGAAAACTCTTAAGGTCGACTCATCGGTTGTTGTCATCGTCCAAGCCTCTGCAGCGTATAGCAGGACGGGAGTTATGAGCGATTTATAGAGTTTGGCTTTGGTTCTTCGAGAGAGGACTTTACTTTTCAATTGCCTACTCAGTCCGAAGTAGCACCTGTTGGCAAGGGTAATCCTGCGTTGGATTTCCAGGCTGACATTGTTGATATTGTTAATGCTGGTTCCTAAATAGAGGAAATTATCTACAACTTCAAAGTTATGACTGTCAACAGTGACGTGGGAGCCAAGTCGCGAGTGCGACGACGGTTTGTTTGATGACAGGAGATATTTCGTCTTGCCCTCGTTCACTGCCAGACCCATTTCTTTTGCTTCCTTATCCAATCTGGAGAAAGCAGAACTAACGGCGCGGGTGTTGAGGCCGATGATATCAATATCATCGGCATACGCCAGCAGTTGTACACTCTTATAGAAGATGGTGCCTTCTCTGTTGAGTTCTGCAGCTCGACGAAGAGGTGGTGTGTATCGATTCTTCTTTCACGGGTCTTTTCCAAGATTTGGCGCATGGTGAATATCTGGTCGGTGGTTGATTTACCAGGTCTAAAGCCACACTGATAAGGTCCAATCAGTTTGTTGACGGTGGGCTTTAATCTTAAACTTATATGCGATATTAAGGAGGCTAATCCCACGGTAGTTGGCGCAGATTGTGGGGTCTCCTTTTTTATGGATTGGGCATAGCACACTTAAATTCCAATCGTTGGGCATGCTTTCGTCCGACCATATTTTACAAAGAAGCTGATGCATGCTCCTTACCAGTTCTTCGCCGCCGTGTTTGAATAACTCGGCTTGCACTCCGTCGGCCCCTGCCGCTTTGTTGTTCTTCAGGTGGGTAATTGCTATTCGAACCTCTTCATGGTCGAGCAATGGAACGTCTGCTCCATCATCATCGATTGGGGAATCGGGTTCGCCTTCTCCTGGCGTTGTACGTTCACTGCCATTCAGCAGGCTGGAGAAGTGTTCCCTCCATAATTTAAGTATGCTTTAGGCATCGGTGACTAGATCACCTTTGGGGGTTCTACAAGAGTATGCTCCGGTCTTGAAACCTTCTGTAAGCCGCCGCATCTTTTCGTAGAATTTTCGAGCATTACCCCTGTCGGCCAGCTTATCAAGCTCTTCGTACTCACGCATTTCGGCCTCTTTCTTTTTCTGTCTACAAATGCGTCTTGCTTCCCTCTTCAACTCTCGGTATCTATCCCATCCCGCACGTGTTGTGGTCGATCGTAACGTTGCGAGGTAGGCAGCCTGTTTTCTTTCGCGGGTGCGAATTTTGGCTGCAACAATATGGTGAATTCCCTACTATGATTCTATCAGCTCTGTTAGCCGCGCAATCGAACCATCATACAGATTTCGATTTGCACCTTCTCTATACTTTTAAGTTCTCTGGTAAAACTCAGTAATGTTCAGTTATTAGTTTTAATCACGCTCACTGCACAATAATACATATATAAATTGTAAATAAACATTAATTAGAAATTGTTTTTTTTTTCGTAGCGAACAACAACAGCTACGTATTAAGCCTAGGACATTGCCACGTGTACTATTCTATTAGGGCCCGCATTAACAACACTCAATAGCTGCTGTTGCCCCCTTTATTCCCCTCCCCGACCTTCATTTTTATACCCGCAGTGCATTAAGAACTAACATCAAGTTTGTAATAGCTTTTCTTTTTAAAATATAATTTTAAACTATTATAAATCAAAGAAAACTCCAAAAACCAACAAAAAATTAATAATTATCTTTCTTATATATAGTGCATAACTCAAAAACGCCTGGACAAATTTTGCCAATTCTGTTTTTAAAATGTTCAAAAAATTACCGGGAAACCCATAAAAGCAGCCTTTTTCTTTTTCTAATACAAATTGTGGAGATCTGTACCTATTAAAGAAAGTGACAATACGCTCTCATAATTTAGCAACAAGGAAGGCGTTGATGTAACGTGTCTGTAAATATGACGTTTGATATGAGATATATATTGGACGCCGACCGTGCCGGACGGGAAGGCCGATAGTTATTAATATAATATTACAATTGTTAGTTATTTATATAAATTATAATAAATCGTGAAATCGCAGAATTGGCGACGAGGATAGTTGGGAAGTATTTTACATAAAACGGAAAGGCCGTATACGATTTTGAATTCAAACAGGAATAGTGACGCTAGGCGCACACACACACGCACAGATTCATACAGGTATTTTGTTTGAATTTGCTTGTAGGGAAATGTAAGAAGAAAATTTTATTCAGCGTTACCTGAATAACGAAATTTATTCCAAATGGAATGAGATTGAAATAAATTAAAAATGAAAATGTTTAAAAGGAATTGAGAAATTGGAAAAAAAAGAGTTTGAAATTTGCAAATGGAGTGAGATATTCCAAAAAAAAAAAAAATTGAAAATTTGAAAATTGAAAATAGTTAAAAAAAAAACGAAAAGAAAGAAAAATTTGAAGATGATTCGAGAAATCTACAAAAAAAATTAAAAGAAAAGTAAGTAAAGAGTCTATTCCAAATGAATGAGACAAATGAATTGAGATATTTAAAAAATAGAAAATTTAAAGATGATTCGAGAAATCTAGGAAAAAACGAAAAGAGTCTATTCCAAATGGAATGAGACAAACGTAAGAGCGAAATGAATGATTGAGAATATTTGTATATTTGTATATTTTATACAGTGGTCGGCATTTCTTAGCAAGAATGATAGAATACAAGATTACGACACTAGTTTACCGTTAGTTTTTTTCGGTTTAGCTCTTGACAATTCTTACAAAAACAAATACATTGTGCAACAATTTCGTGACGTCACACTTCTGCCTAGAGAAGAACAAGCATAGAAATGCATACAAATTGTAAACAGAAAAGTAAACACTTTTGGAAATTCCCAAAATAATATTAATTCATTCGTCTTTGCAGGAAAAATTTCAGTGGAATGTTTAGAATATTGTTGCGAGAAAAGATATACATAAGTAGTTTTAGGCACATCCACAATAAATAGAGTAGCATTTGTGAAAATTGTTCAAATGAAGAAAACCAGTGAAAGTGTACGGTTGTATTTATTTAAATTTCTAAGCAAAATATATTAATTTTTAAAATGAAATGTGCAGTGGCTTGTTGTAATAATTATTATGCAACTAAAGGATCGAAAACGAGTTTTTTCAGTTTTCCGGCCGATTTAAAAGTTGCCAAAAAATGGGTGTTCTTTTGCAAAAGAAATGATATATTTAATACTAAATCCTCTTTAATAAAAATATGTTACAAATATATCTTCAATTTAATTTCACAATTCTTTTATCATAATTTCATACATCTGATAAATCTCAACTTATAATATATGTATATATTTGTATACAACACAAGAAACGTCTTCTACATTTGAATCACAACTTAATAGACAATTTTATTATTTATAGGCCGATATATTTCTTTATAAATGATTCAAATCTTTTTACTCAACAATATTCAATCGCTTCACTAAAACTTTTCATTAAAATCGAAATAATTAATAATATTTTGCGAATTTACAAAAGTGTTCACTTTTCTGTTTACAATTTGCAGGCCATTTGACAGTTTTTCACTCTTGTTCTTCTCAACACGCAACTATGACACGCTGAACACAATGGTTGCGACAGACGACAACCGACATCTGTCAAATATTAAAATACACACGTTCTTATGGACACTGTTATTTTGTCAGCTGCACGACTATGCGACGGTAGGCCGACAGTTGTCGTTCTCGCTAAATTTAAAATTTTCCTATATTTGCCTGCGACAGTAGGACGACAGTAGAGTTGACAGTAGAATGGAAGATAGAGAGATGAGGAAGAGTGGTGATGCCACTAATATGTAAAATGTAAAATTATTCACAGCTCTTACAAACTTGACGTTATTTTACAAATAAAAGCATAAAATAGCTCTATTATAGCTCTATTATATCATTTGTAATAAGAATTGATAATTTAAAACAAAAATATATACCTATTTACTTATTTTTTGCATAAAACTTTCACTTTGAACAAAATATTTAAATTTCATTGAAGTGCAAGGTATTAGTATGGCCACAACGAAATTGTGTGCATACAAAATGGAGAGCTGTGTTGTCTTGTGTACATGCGTTCAGGTAGTAGGATGCACAACGCCATTTTCAGTTCACTGTCGTGATGCAATGTTGTGTCGCAACCATTGTGTTCAGCGTATGACGTATCATAATGGCGGTTGTCGTAATCTTGTATTCTATCATTCTTCATTTCTTAGCAGAATTGTGCAAACTAACTTCACACGTACGCTTACGCTCTATCGTTCAGTCGTTGTCGAGCCAGCAACGAATTAACATCAAGTAAGACCATGGCGCAAAACGAAATATGCCCTGCGAGAAATATTTTATGATTCTAAATGCCTTTGATGCCATGCAATGCCTTTTATGTTCCAAGTCTTTTAAAGATAATAAGGAATATATCCTCAAAAGACATTTTGTTAATTTTCATTATACTATTAATTATTTATAAAATTTGCTTAATTTTAATTCCAATTTCTCACTGGGCTACATTTTTTTCGTGCTCATCAACACAGTGACAGATCCTCTCATGCCGACCACTGATTTTATATGAAATACAGAAAGGGACTAAATCAGCGGTCGGCAAAAGTTAAACTGTGACTGTGTTGGTGAGCACAAGCGAACTGCTCCGCAGGAGCATCCCAGTCGGAAATTGAGTGAATTGAAAAAAAAAGTTGTAACTTATTGCGTTTAAATGAGAACATAAAAAAGGTATTGCATATACAGTGTACATACGTGCATAGATACAAACTTAAATAAAACATTCAAAAATTCATTTGGATTTATGTATGTTATGTAACATACATAGTTACATACATCTATACTAATTATATAAAATCGCTTATATGAAAAATGTTTGTAACGGCTAATCTCCTAAAGTTCTGAAGCGATTTTTATAATTTTTTTTTTTTAAATAAAGCATTTGCTCTAGGCTCGCGAGTGGCATACTTATTTTTTTAACTTTCCGAAATCAAACCCTTTTTCTTTCGGGTTGAAGTTTTTGAAAAACCAAAAATATTGCATGCATAATGTTTTTCGTTCACCAAACGCAGACTACAGCGAAGCGCGCTTTGTGTGTGTGCGTGTGCCCTTTATCGTTTACGGCACGCACTCTCTCTCTCTTCCATCTCTGCACATCTTTTCCAGCATAAGGTAATGAAGTAAAGTACATACATATGTATGCACTCTCTCTCTTCCATCTCTCGCATCTTTTACTACATAACTTATTGAAGTAAAGTACAAAGCAAAAAAGTTTGCATATATAAATGATCGCAGAACAAGTGAAATAACGCTAAACAGCACAATCAAATGCTCGCATAAATTGCCGTATGTAAGTTAATAAAATACTTTTTAATTTTTTATTTTAAAAAAGATTTTATTTTTATAATATATTTTTTTTCGTTTATTTATTATTATTTGTTGGGAAGACTATGTCTTCTTAATCCAACTTCTTTTATTTATTATTATTCGTTGGGAAGACTATGTCTTCTTAATCCAACTTCTTTTTCTTAACTATTCTTATCGACTACTACTTAACTACTGTTTTGAAACTTCAGTTAACAATTAGTTATATCGGAATTAAAAGTGTGTGAGCAGCGATCATCACATGCAGTGCAACATGACCGTGCATTCAAAGCAGACGCTACGTCAGCACTTTTGGGTCGCGCGTGCACCGATCGGAAACGGGCTAAACAAAATTTGGAACGCAAACAGGAAATGATATTCACCGAAAGTATAGCAAAAATATGCTTATACGTTTCGTAATAATTATTGAGAAATGTAAATATGTTTGGTGTTAACTTGTATGCATGTATGTAGATATATAAATACAGTGTCAACTATATTTACTCTGTTTTACAGTTACGTATTTTGCAGCAACGCACCGTTGCTTGAATTGCTTTTCTTATTGTCCTTGTACTTTTTTGTAACAAAGAACATTGAAAATAAAAACAGAACTCTCTACGTAAGGAACATCCAAAAACCAATAAAATCAAATATTAAGATGTAATGTAGTTTTCATGTGTGGCTGCGAAATACTTGCTGGTTTCTTCTAACTTTATTGTATTTATGATCGTACTCTGCAAAGGGTAGAGTAAAATTGGAAATTTATTGTAAAGATTTAAAGACTAGATTTAAGCGAAACTAATTTGGTTAATAATAAATATATGGTTTTTACAATAAAAGCTTTCAGAGATGCCAAAAGCAAAATCTCAGTTATTTAGATCTTCATCAAATAGACGGCAAATTCAGCTAAGACGAAATGAGACGGTCGACGAGAGTGCAAATCGCGTAGAGAATGTAAGGTTGCAAATGATGCAGAATAGACAAGGGGCGATTGCTTTCAAATCAGCGTTTAACTATGGACAGGATTGTAATTATTTAGACCATTCCCTTTTATTCATTGGTCGAATAAATGGCATTTGCAATTTTTGTAAGGCTAAAAAGTGGGTGACGGAGGCACCAGGTATGTGTTGTAGAAAGAGCCATGTAAAACTAAGTTCCCCGTTAAGACGTGTTTTGCGATTACCATTAATAAGTCCCAAGGGCAAACAGTTAATACTGTTGGCATAGATCTTCGAAACGAAGTATTTTCTCACGGTCAATTATATGTGGCTCTGTCACGAATTGGTTCCTCGCAAAACCAAACTGTTCTCATTTCTGGCAATGGAAATAAAACAAACAATGTTGTATTCACTGAAGTTTTTAATAATTAAAATATATCCTTTTTGGTTATTGTTCCAAAATACATCAATTATAGTATACCTTATATCATATCTTGAATTAATATTTACTCTATACAATCCTATTTATTTTATGTAAGAGTTTTGAATTATTACCTTTTTGTTATCTATTTTTAATTTTTCTGTAAAAAAGAATTTAATAAACAAATTATTTATAACGTTAATGAATTTAAAAGTGTTTGCAATTAATTCAAATATGAGTAGTAAATATTTGCAAGTCTAACATAAGTTACACATTATACTCATGTATGTGTGTTTACATGAACGAATAAAGGTATTCTTTTATTTGCATTTCAAACTACATTAAATTCTTTCCAATACCCTCATCGTTTCAGTTTTTGCGGCGTAACAAAGTACGCCGGGTATTTGCTAGTAAAAATATAATAAAAATTATAAAAATAATTTGCATTTGCCTGCTTCAAATTCCGAAAATATATGTACACGTTATGATATTTCTGTGATAAAATTATCAATAATAATATTTTTAGGGCAGTTTCTTATTAAAAGAATGTATTTTAAATGCGCTGAGGTCAGTTTGTTGCGTTGCTTTGAGCAAACGACCTTTAAGTCGGAAAAAATTTGCTCGCAAAAATATGTCGAAGGAAAAAGTGATAAACACAAATAAGAAATTCTTTTTACATGAGGATAAAATGATTCATCCAAATGTTTCCAGAACTCCAAAATATTCGATTTATTTGAAACACACATTTCGCTTCGCAATATTATTAACTCAGATAGGATTTCCAATTTGTATTTGCTAACATCGCAATTAAAGGGATCTTCAAAAATATCGATTAGTGGTTGAAAACAAGCAAAATCCTTAAATCTATCCCCAAAGTTATTAAACAGTGTTTCCAATATTGCAATATGATCATGTGATTTATTAACCTGTTTAAGTTTTGCATAAACAAAAACAGTTTTCGGAAAATGGGAATAATCATGCGACTGAATTTCATTTAGCAGTAAAAATATTTTTGTTTTGAATTCATGCAGATTTTTTACCGCATCTTGTATTCTTCTTTCCCTTCCTTGAAGCTGTGAATTCAGTTCGTTTAAAATTAAGGTGACATCGGCTAAAAATGCCAAATCTAAAATAAAATCTTCATCTTTTAAAGAACGAATCTCGAATTTGAATTTTCCACATTTTCAGTTTCTAGAAACTGCAGAACTTCCTCCCTTAATTCAAACAATCTGTTTAGACAATCACCACGACTTAGCCAACGAACATCTGTAAACATTTTAAGGTCGGAGTGGCCAGCGCTCGTATTTTTTAAAAAGTTTACAAATTTTCTGTGGGTAAGTGAATGATGCCCCGCTCGCACCTTATTAATTATTTGTTCTGCAAGTTTCATGACCGGGTGATTGCTGATAAATTTAGAAGCGAGTGCAACTTGGTGAATTATGCAATGAAAAGTATGCCCCGAAATACCATGTTTTTTAAATTGCCTTACGAAGCCTTCATATTTTCCAGTCAGGACATTTGCACCATCTGTACACACTCCCGCAAATTTTTTGATGTCAACAACTGAAAAAACCTTTTCGTTAACGACATCGAACAAAAGCTTTCCCGTCACATTCCCATAGAACGCTTCAAGAGAAAACAATGTTTCAGTTACTTCGCAATTTATATCTAAGGTTCGAACACATAAAGCTAATTGACAAAGATCGTTAACATCGGTGGTTTCGTCTAAGCACATAGAAAAAAGTTTGCAATTATTAATTTTTTCAATATTGCTGATTCAATGCACATTCCTAATTGATCAGTACGTCGCGCTACAGTTCGTTTTTAATTTTTTATTTGAACGGCCTATATCCTCCAAACCCTCGGTTTCCGTTAACCACCCTTTAATTCTTTCCAAAAAAAATTTTTCTTTCTTCATTAAAAAGATGTTGTCTTTCTTCTTCATTCCGTTTTTTTAAATCATTGTGAAAATATTCGAAATGTCTTTTCAAAGCATAATTTCTGATTTGTCTTTTTAATGTCTTAAAACACAAAATGCATTGCATATCACCAAAAGCATTTTCAAGCATAAAGTATGTCTCGCAAGTCATCTTTACATTTAAGAAACAAAGCGCAACAGTCATACGCTGAACACAATGGTTGCGACACAACATTGCATCACGACAGTGAACTGAAAACGGCGTTGTGCATCCTACTACCTGAACGCGTGTACACAAGACAACACAGCTCTCCATTTTGCATGTACACAATTTCGTTGTGGCCATACTAATACCTTGCACTTCAATGAAATTTTAATATTTTGTTCAAAGTGAAAGTTTTTATGCAAAAAATAAGTAAATAGGTATATATTTTTGTTTTATATTATCAATTGTTATTACAAATGATATAACAGAGCTATAATAGAGCTATTTTATGCTTTTATTTGTAAAATAACGTCAAGTTTGTAAGAGCTGTGAATAATTTTACATTTTACATATTAGTGGCATCACCACTCTTCCTCATCTCTCTATCTTCCATTCTACTGTCAACTCTACTGTCGTCCTACTGTCGCAGGCAAATATAGGAAAATTTTAAATTTAGCGAGAACGACAACTGTCGGCCTACCGTCGCATAGTCGTGCAGCTGACAAAATAACAGTGTCCATAAGGACGTGTGTATTTTAATATTTGACAGCTGTCTGTTGTCGTCTGTCGCAACCATTGTGTTCAGCGTATCAAGCACGATGTTGATTCGTTGCTGTCTCGCCAACGACTAAACGATAGAGCGTTAGAATACGTGTGAAGTGAGAGGGCACAATTTTGCTATGAAATGCCAACCACTGGACCAGAGAACTTAAAAGTATAGAGAAGGTGCAGGTTCGACAGCGAACATTCGTTAGATTTATAGTAGGGAATTCACCTCACAAGCACAGAATTCGCGCTGTGAAATGTTAACATTTTTAACAGTTCCCCACATACTCAACAGAGAAGATGAAGAGAAATAAATATATGTATTTTCGGCATATGATGCCATATCAGAGAACTTAAAAGTATAGAGAAGGTGCAAATCGAAATCTGTATGATGGTTCGATTGCGCGGCTAACAGAGCTGATAGAATCATAGTAGAGAATTCACCACATTCGCTGCTATTTAGCATAATTGAGCCCGTTCTCTGGCAGAAATATATTATATATCTCCCCGAGCATGCCTTTGCCTACAAGCGTCTTTTCGCGACGATGGCAAAAGCTAAAAATCATAAATTGAACAACTTTCTGATGCTTCTTGACAGAAAGAAGTGAGAAAAGTGGCAATATAGCTCTTGTCGATATACAATATTTGTCAATTTAAAATAAGTATTTTTCCGTGGCCAGCAAAAATCTTCGTCGATATGTATGCAAGCTCATACATATGCATACATATTTACGCTAGTTCGTTTATTTTTTTCGGCACAGCTTGGATTTTTTAGCAATGTTGTGACAAAGGAGATGCGAAAAGATGCGTGCGGCACTTGTTATTATGAATGTATGTATGTACATATGTATGTGGCTCGCATTTGCTTTTGTAAACAAAGAAATAATGTAAGTGTGTATGTATGTATATGCCATAGAAACTCTACTGGTACAAATATGGGAATGATAACGAAATAATGCGAATATGCATATTTCATGAAGGTCATTAATTTTTTTGAAGAAATGAAGTTCATTTTGCACATCTTCACTTTGTAATAGTGGAAATAAATATTAATTTATTTAAAAAATAAAAATAAAGAGAAATGAAATTTAAATAATTTTTCCTAACTTTTCCTGATTTTGAAAAAAAAAATTAAAATTTTTACCATTTTTTGGATAAAAATGTTTCATTTGATACAAAATAATCACGCATATGTGACAATGGTTCATATAATACAATATAAACATGCATATGACACTCAGAGAATGCTTTTTTACATTCTTTGTGTGACTTTGTATACTTTTCTACAAAGCAATTCTCTTTATTTATTCGAAGTCATTTTACACATATTTCTGCCACTGCACGTGCTCAATTATGCTAAATAGCAGCGAATGTGGTGAATCCCCTACTATGATTCTATCAGTTCTGTTAGCCGCGCAATCGAACCATCATACAGATTTCGATTTGTACCTTCTCTATACTTTTAAGTTCTCTGACTGGACTAATGCTGCACCAGAGAACTTAAAAGTATAGAGAAGGTGCAAATCGAAATCTGTATGATTGTTCGATTGCGCGGCTAACAGAGCTGATAGAATCATAGTAGGGAATTCACCATATTCGCTGCTATTTAGCAGAATTGAGCCCGTTCTCTGGCAGAAATATATGTAAAATGACTAAATACATGCGAATACATGCCACGGAAAAATACTTATTTTAGAATTGACAAATATTGTAAATCGACAAGAGCTATATTGCCACTTTTCTCGCTTCTTTCTGTGAAGAAGCATCAGAAAGTTGTTCAATTTATGATTTTTAGATTTTGCCATCGTCGCGAAAAGACGCTTGTAGGCAAAGGCATGCTCGGGGAGATGTTACGGCGTCTGTGTATATGAATGAAGCGAGGTCGCTTTTGGCATATGCGCCTGCGTTTATGAATGAAATCGTTTTTGTTGTAAAATTTAATACATTTGGGCTTCGCCAATTCGGCTGCCATATTGACTTTTGATGCTTTTGCTATTTAGGCAATTGTTGTTTTTGTAGAACAATGCTTCGTTTTTTGTTGGTGACATATTCACATGTATACGCATATGTTTGTATGCTTGTGAATTATTTGTTCGGAAGTGTATACAAATATATGTATGTACATATAAGTATATATGAATGTATGACCATGCAGATCAATGCGCGCACATGTAATATATTGATAAGTGATAAAATCATGATATGAATTTCTGAACGCGCACATGCGTATACATATAATCATATGAGTAGATAATAAGATGAATATGATAGACGATGTATGTATGTATGTATTTATATATTGTTTATTATAAAAATTTATTTATTTATAAAAATGTTTATTAGTATAGTATATTATGTAAAAATCGGATAAAATTATTAAATATTCAAGTCCAAATTGACTACAAATATTACTATGCATGCATTTATACAAAATTATAATCATATGATAATTATGTTTACATGTCAATATTCAATTGCCGACGGCAAACGCAAAAGCATACATATTTGCATACGTTGCGATTCCCAAGTTGAAAAATTGAAGCATGAAAATAGCACAATGCTGTTGTTGGGAGTATCATAAGGAGCATGCATACATATATTTATGTCTCTTCATATTCTTGGGTATGTGAGACAGAGATCATAATATGTTTTGTACACATTTTTCGGTGTCAAAAATGAAACAAAATATAAATAAGCAAAACGAAATTCTTCGTTGGGAGTTTCTTCATATTCTCTGCTTGGGCATAAAATCTGTGGCATCATATGCCGAAAATACATTTATTTTTTCTCTTCATCTTCTCTGTTGAGTATGTGGAGAACTGTTAAAAATGTTAACATTTCACAGCGCGAATTCTGTACTTGTGAGGTGAATTTCCTACTATAAATCTAACGAATGTTCGCTGTCGAACCTGCACCTTCTCTATGTTTTTAAGTTCTCTGGCTGCACCCAGTCAAAAACGCTACTCCCTTCCTTCCTTTTCCTTCCTTATCGACAAAATGTGTGCACAGTGGAGAACGTAGGGAAAACGCAGAAATCAGCCATCTTCGTTTGTTTTCATTTGAACAATGTTGCCATTGCTCAATACGCATATGTAGTTTTGTACACATCTATGTTTTCAATTAAAATTTTTTACAATATAAAATATCAAAACTGAAAACAAACTATTAGAAATAGTTTATATACTTATAAATAATAGCATTCGACTCTGATTTTGAGTTATTTTAAGAAAATTTCAAACATATTGAACAGATTGAATTATAAATGTTGATAATTACTGCAGTATATCGATATTGGACACCCTGCGTTGTGAGAGAGCAATCAGCTGCCACGTTACTGGCGGCAAAATCCAAATGTCTTTGATTCTCACGTCATCCCACGTCAAAGATAGGTCGTGCCAGTTGACACGACCCACGATTCTGCGTTTTTGACTGGGTGCAGCATAAATGTAATTAGGTATTGTATTAAGAGACTATATTCCAAATTTAATAACGTTGGGAACAAGGGTAAAGTGATTCATTTGTTTTCTTTATGTGTAACAACAAGGGCATTAGAAAAATTTAGCTGTTGAGTTTTTTCTCAATGAATGAAAGATAAGAGAACACAGTTTTCCAAATGTAGTCGAAATTAATTTATATGATTTTTGTTTTTTTAATAAAATAAAATGTTGTTTTATGGTAATCGTTTCAGCGAGAAATAAAAATGACAGAACTGAAACCATTTCTACATATGTCAGGCAATGGACAAGGCGTTATGGCGTACGGAGTGGGAGGCGTGGTTGCGTTCGTTTTATATATATATTGACGCAGAGGAGATAACCTCTATATATAAGAAAAGAAATAAACTCCTACTTTTGGGAGGATCCCAGCTCCAGGTATTGGTATATAGCATTCCTGGTGCTTTAGTACCATATGATGAGCAAGCGAAAAACGATGTGTTTACACCTTTGATAACAAAACTCAATGAGTATTTTTCGCCACAACGGAATTCCACTTTTGAGAGGCACTTGTTTCGTTCTATAACACTACTGGAAGGAGAATGTTTTACGGAGTTTTTGATGAGATTACGCCGCCAGATAGCAAAATGTTCATTTGGTGAGACCAAAGAACAGATTGAAGAAATATGTTTAAAAGATAAAATCATCGATGTCTGGGCACCGTTAGGTTTAAAAAAGGTTACTTGAAAACGAACTAACTTTGGATGAGGTCATCAAAACATGTAGTGTTGATGAACAAGTCAACAAACAAACGCAGTCTATGACACCCCAAGATAATCCAAGCGGCATAAACGAAATTGTACAGCAAAGTATAGAAAGCGAGTGTGGAAGATGTGGTAAAAGGGGACATCGAGAAAATAGTATGGAGTGTCCTGCCAGAAATATGAAATGCAGGACATGCGATAGAATTGGACATTTTTATCGGGAATTCCGCACAAGGTTACGGAAACCCAATTTCAAAGTAGATGGACCGGATAGGAAACGCTGGAGACGAAGAGATGCGGTGGTACAGTCCATAAGTAGCGAAATTGGAAATGGACACGACGGTTCGAGGGGAACTGGATTATTCAGAGTGGAGAACGAGTCGTCACAAGAGGGGGAGATCTCGTGTAAAATAGGAGGTTACATAATTACCATGATCATCGACTCGGACTCTAAATTGAACCTGATCAGCCATTCAGATTGGCAAGGATTATGCGAGGAAAAGGCTGTTATATTTAACTCACGTACTGAAGCAGCGAATCATTTTCGGGCATATGCTTCAGATCGTCTGCTCAAGGTATTACAAGTTTTTGAGGCTTCAATTTCGGTACAAAACGATACAGAACTGATTACTACATTTTATGTAATCGAAAATGGTAAACAATCTCTATTAGGACGGGACACAGCTATCGAACTCAACGTTTTAAGAGTAGGTTTGGACGTGCGTAGAGTTGAGGAAGCAGAACCGTTTGCCAAATGGCGGGATGTTTCTGTCAAGCTGTCTATTAACGAATCAGTGGTTCCCGTGCAACAACCCATGAGACGTATGCCGACGGCGTTGGAGGGCAAAATAACTGAGAAACTGGAAGAGGCTTTAAAGTTGGACATTATCGAACCAGAAACTGGCCCAAGTGCCTGGATATCGCCGGTGGTGATTGCCTTTAAAAATGATGCGATATTCGGGTATGTACAGATATGCGCCGGGCAAATAAAGCAATACAGGGAGAAAATTACCCTTTACCGATTTTTGACAACTTTATGACCAAACTAAGGGGAGCTAAATATTTCTCTCGACTTGATTTAAAAAATGACTACCATCAGTTGGAGTTGGCTGAGTCCAGCAGAGAAATTACTACATTTATTACGCACCGGGGTTTGTTTCGTTATAAAAGTTTAATGTTTGGGGTGAATTCGGCTCCAGAGATATTTCAGAGGATAATGGAGGAATTGATATCTCCTTGTCAAAATGCATTGAACTATATTGATGATGTAATCATTTTTGGAAGCAACATTGAAGAACATGATAAGGCACTGGAAATGGTTAAGACAATTTTTAAAACAAATAATGTCTTACTGAATGAAAAAAATGCATAATAAGAACTCAAAGGCTGAAATTTTTGGGACACATCCTGTCGGATGAAGGGATTGAAGTTGATCCCGAAAAAGTAAAAGTGATCACAGCATTCAGAGCCCCGAAAAAGAAAGAAAAAGTACGTAGTTTTCTTGGTTTAGCTACATATGTGGGTAAGTTTGTAATTGACTTGGCAGACAGCACTTGTTTGGGGCAAAGAGCAGAACAACGCATTTCAAGGAATTAAGGCGAAAATTGCCGCGGTATCGAAACTCTCATACTTCAACCCATAGGACAAAACGTGTTTAATTGCAGATGCTAGACCGATGGCCCTGGGTGCCGTATTAGTGCAATTTGATAAGGCAAATACTTCGCGGATCATTTCATTTGCCAGTAAGAGTCTCTCACCGGTGGAAAAGAGATATTCCCAAACCGAAAAAGAAAGTCTGGCCTTGGTGTGGGCTGTGGAAAAATTTTATTATTATTTGGCAGGGCTACATTTTGATCTAATAACCGATCACAATCCACTAGAAACCATATTTAAGCCAACGTCTCGACCCCCAGTGAGGATCGAAAGATGGTTGCTAAGGTTACAGTCATATCGTTTCCGAGTGATATATAAACAAGGGAAAGAAAATATTGTGGATTCGCTATCAAGGCTTTTCCAAGGAAACAACGCTGATCCATATGATTGGGCCGGAGAGCAGCATTTTTCAAGTAGTGTCCACTTTGATACCGAAGTCGCTCTCCATATCACAGATTACAGAGATGTCTATATTAGACGAAGAGATACAAGATGTAATGCCGTGTCTAAGTCAGGACTCCTGGAAAACGAATATGTCGAGCCCATATTATCCATTTCGTTTGGAGCTGTCTATAGTTGGTGATATCGTATTACGGGGAACTAAATTAGTAATCCCACGAGAGTTGCGAGAAATAATTCTGGGCCTCGCACATGAAGGACATCCAGGAATAAGTGCAATGAAACGGAGACTACGCTCCAAAGTTTGGTGGCCTTGTGTGGACAAAGATGCTGAAAAATTCGTCAAGACTTGTCAAGATTGCCTTATAGTGTCAATTCCACCAAAATCAGCTCCGATGGAGAGGCACCCTTTCCAGAATGGACCCTGGAAATGTTTAGCAACCGATATTTTGGGTCCTTTACCTAATGGGGATAATGTATTGGTACTAATTGATTACTACTCCAGATATATGGAGTTCAAGGTGATTAAGTCGATAACATCTAAAATCATTATTGATGAAATGGAAGAGATATTTTCAAGATTGGGATTTCCAGAGAAATTAACGTCTGACAATGTATGGCAATTCGTAAGCGTTGAGTTTAAAAGTTTTTGTAGTACCAACTGCATTCGGCTAATGACCACGCCCCCATACTGGCCTAAGGCTAACGGCGAAGTAGAAAATATGAACAGGTCCCTAGTGGAACGATTAAAGATAGCTCATGCAAACAACGACAACTTCTTCTTCTTTACTGGCGTAGACACCGCTTATGCTTATCTAGCCGAGTCAACAACAGCGCGCCAGTCGTTTCTTTTCTTCGCTACGTGGCGCCAATTGGATACTCCAAGCGAAGCCAGGTCCTTCTCCACTTGGTCCTTCCAACGGAGTGGAGGTCTTCCTCTTCCTCTGCTTCCCGCGGCGGGTACTGCGTCGAATACTTTCAGAGCTGGAGCGTTTTCATCCATCCAGACAACATGACCTAGCTAGCGTAGCCGCTGTCTTTTAATTCGCTGAACTATGTCAATGTCGTCGTATATCTCGTACAGCTCATCGTTCCATCGAATGCGATATTCGCCGTGGCCAACGCGTAAAGGACCATAAATCTTTCGCAGAACTTTTCTCTCGAAAACTCGCAACGTCGACTCACCGAATGTTGTCATCGTCCAAGCCTCTGCACCATACAGCAGGACGGGAATTATGAGCGATTTATAGAGTTTGGCTTTGGTTCTTCGAGAGAGGACTTTACTTTTCAATTGCCTACTCAGTCCGAAGTAGCACCTGTTGGCAAGGGTAATCCTGCGTTGGATTTCCAGGCTGACATTGTTGATATTGTTAATGCTGGTTCCTAAATAGACGAAATTATCTACGACTTCAAAGTTATGACTGTCAACAGTGACGTGGGAGCCAAGTCGCGAGTGCGACGACTGTTTGTTTGATGACAGGAGATATTTCGTCTTGCCCTCGTTCACTGCCAGACCCATTTCTTTTGCTTCCTTATCCAGTCTGGAGAAAGCAGAACTAACGGCGCGGGTGTTGAGGCCGATGATATCAATATCATCGGCGTACGCCAGCAGCTGTACACTCTTGTAAAAGATTGTACCTGCTCGATTAAGTTCTGCAGCTCGAATAATTTTCTCCAGCAGCAGATTGAAAAAGTCACACGATAGGGAGTCGCCTTGTCTGAAACCTCGTTTGGTATCGAATGGCTCGGAGAGGTCCTTCCCGATCCTGACGGAGCTTTTGGTGTTGCTCAACGTCAGTTTACACAGCCGTATTAGTTTTGAGGGGATACCAAATTCAGATATCGCGGCATAAAGGCAGCTCCTTTTCCTGCTGTCGAAAGCAGCTTTGAAATCGACGAAGAGGTGGTGTGTGTCGATTCTTCTTTCACGGGTCTTTTCCAAGATTTGGCGCATGCTGAATATCTGGTCGGTTGTTGATTTACCAGGTCTAAAGCCACACTGATGAGGTCCAATCAGTTTGTTGACGGTGGGGTTTAATCTTTCACACAATACGCTCGACAGAACCTTATATGCGATGTTGAGGAGGCTAATCCCACAGTAGTTGGCGGAGATTGTGGGGTCTCCTTTTTTATGGATTGGGCATAGCACACTTAAATTCCAATCGTTGGGCATACTTTCGTCCGACCATATTTTACAAAAAAGCTGATGCATGCACCTTATCAGCTCTTCGCCGCCGTGTTTGAATAGCTCGGCCGGCCGCTTTGTTGTTTTTCACCTTCTTTGCCCACCCTGGCGTTGAAGTCACCAAGCACGATTTTGACATCGTGGTGGGGGCATCTCTCATAAGTACGCTCCAAGCACTCATAAAAGGCATCTTTCGTCACATCGTCCTTCTCTTCTGTCGGGGCGTGTGCGCAAATCAGCGATATGTTGAAGAACCTTGCTGCGTCGATGTGTATGCAAGCTCATACATATGCATACATATTTACGCTAGTTTGTTTGCGATGCTGTTCCAGCAGTAAGAAAGCAATAACAATCGGCGATCCATTGTATATTTTTTCATGCATAACCGAACCATAATTAGGACAACGCGATGCAAGTGTCAATGGTTGTACTGGTGGTAAGCGTTTGAAAAGCTGCGATGAGTGCGCGGGTTCGAATGTCGACAGAGTTATTTTTTAATTTTTACCTTTTATTTTATGGCAAATGCTAAAAATCATAAATTGAACATCTTCTGGTGTTTGTTTGAAGAAAGAAGTGAGAAAAGTGGCAACATAGGAGTTGTCGATTTACAATATTTGTCTAAAATATTTTTCGGTGACAAAAATCTGCGTCGATATGTATTCATGCTCATACGTATGCACACATACATATTTACGCACGTTGTAAGTCGAAACTGCTACAGGGGCAAGGGAAGCGGTGACAATCGGCGGCCATTAGTTTATTTTTTTTCGGCACAGCCATTGGTTGATCGTGGCAACGGAGATGCGAAAAGACGCCTGCGACACTTGTTATTATGAATGTATCTACACATGTACATATGCATGTGGCTCGCATTTGCTTTCGTAAACATACAAATGCGCCAAAGAAATATCTATTGGTACAAATATGGAAATGATAACGAAATAATTCGAATATGCATATATCATGAAGGTCATTAATTTTTTTTGAAGAAATGAAGTTCATTTTGCACATCTTCACTTTGTAATAGTGGAAATAAATATAATTTATTTGAAATATTAATTTATTAAAAAATGAAAAAATAAAATTGGAGAGAAATAAAATTAAAATTATTTTTACCTAATTTTTCCCGGCTTTGTAAAAAAAATTTAAATTTTTACCATTTTTCGGAAAAAAATGGTTTATACATTACAAAATAAGCATGCATAAATATGTGACAATGGTTCATATAATACAATATAAGCATGCATATGTGACACAGAGAATGCTTTGCTACATTCTCTGTGTGACTTTGTATATTTTTTCTCAAAACAATTCTCTTTAGATATTCTCGCATGTATTTAGTCATTTTACATATATTTCTGCCAGAGAACGGGCTCAATTCTGCTAAATAGCAGCGAATACGGTGAATTCCCTACTATGATTCTATCAGCTCTGTTAGCCGCGCAATCGAACCATCATACAGATTTCGATTTGCACCTTCTCTATACTTTTAAGTTCTCTGGCTCTTCTAAGCATC
>JBAWJQ010006546.1:0-41581 GCA_037783105.1 Bactrocera zonata
TTGTGGCGTGACAACTCGGCCCTTCCTGACCTAAATCGTCCTCGATTTCGTCATCGATTTCGTCGTCGGGTTCTAACTCAGGACAATTTCTACACCAAGGCTTTATTTTGTCTGATGCGTAAACGGAACAAAATTTCTTGTTGGTTATTTGGTATCCAGGGATATCTTCCAACAAGTAGCGATCGTTACCTAGAACTTTACGAACAACGTATGGCCCTCGAAACTTAGGCTCAAGCTTTCTAGATTCACCCGTACAAGCTGGTTCGTTTTCGATGACTACCAAATCGTTTTCAACATATGTTTTGGGATTTTGGTGCCGTTTATCGAATCTTTGTTTCCATTTTTCACGTTCATTGGAAATGTTTACTAAGGCTTGCTTCCGTTTTTCTTCAGAGGACATTGTAGAATGGTCGTCGTCAATATCATCATGTACGGCTGCTAGTAATTGATTGGTGACTATATCTCGTAACGGAAAGTCGAAAACAAGTTCATTTGGACTGAAACCGGTCGTTGCATTACGTCGAGAGTTCATGGTCCATTGGAGGTCTTTCAATTTAAGATCCCAATCTTTCGGATTTTCAGTTGTTGTTCTGAGGAATGTTAAAATGTTTTGGTTCGCACGCTCTACTTGACCATTAGCGCGTGGAGTACGTACGACAACTTTCGTGTGTTGAATGTTAAGATTACTGCAAAAGTCTTCAAAAGCTTTTGACGTAAAAGATGTACCTCTATCAGTTATTATTTGGGATGGTAGGCCAAAATAGGATGACATTTCATTTAGCGTTTTGAGAACGTGACTAATTTTTGTATCACGTACGGCTTTAACTATTACAAATTTGCTGAAAGCGTCAGAAATGGCTAATACATAGGAATTTCCCTGCTTGCTGCGTATAAATGGACCCATATGATCGAGATGAATGCGATGAAACGGAATTGGCTTGATAGAATCAAAATGCATAACACCTTCGGGTTTGCCTGAGCGTTGTTTCTGATAACAACACTTAATACATGCTGCTATGTAGTTTTTAACGTATTTTCTCATTTTTGGAAACCAATATGTCTGTCTGATATGTTGAATAGTCGTTTCTAGCGCTGTATGTCCTGCTTGGTCATGGCAGAACTGTACAATGCGCCAGCGTACCCCTTTTGGGACCACAAATTTTGGTCCATCGGGCTCCTTGCGATATAAACGATGATTGCGTAGCTGGTACTCAGCCTTTAGAGTTAAATCATTTGGTGATGTTACGTTTCCCTTCAAGACGTTAATAATTTCGAGTAATTTTTCATCTTGGAGTTGTATTGTGAGAAGCCAGTCGTTGTCATTACTGGCTACTGTAAGGACAAAACCTGCTGGATTGACTTCGTTTGCAGGTTGATCAGGCGCTCGACTTAAAGCATCGACATGCTGTAAGCGACTACCTTGACGATGTACAATAACGAAATTGTATTCAAGTAATTTGAGCCACCAGCGAGCTATTTTAGATTTTAATTCTTTATGCTCTTTTACGTGAGCAATCGCAGAGCAATCGGTTACGATTTTGAATTGTGTCCCCAGTAGGTAGATGCGAAATCTCTCTAATGTCTCGACAACAGCTAGAACTTCAAGTTCATAACTATGATATCGGCTTTCTGTATTAGTACAATGGCGACTATAATAGCACACCGGACGCCATGTACTACCGTCAGTTGATTGTAAAAGTACGCCTGCTAAACCAATGCTGCTGGCATCGGTATGTACTTCATGTTGAGCATTGACATCGTATAAAACAAGAATAGGTTCGTTAGTTAACGCTTTGATGAGGGTTTCGAAGGAGTGTTGTTGTTCACTACCAAATATAAATTTGTTTTGATTTGATTTCGTTAACAAAACAGTAATAGGCTTCGAAATCAAGGAGTATTCTGGGACAAATTTTCGGAAAAACCCCGTTAGACCTAAAAATCTTCTAACCTCCGTTGTATTAGTCGGTATTTTAAAATTCTTTATAGCGGCTACCTTCTGCATACCCGGTGTGATACCATTTTCGTCAATGACATGCCCGAGGTATTCTATTCGTTTTTCGAGAAACCTACATTTATCGGCACGTAAAGTAAGTCCTGCTTCTTTAAGAAGTGAGAAAAATCGTTCAAGACGTAAAAGTCCTTCACATACAGTTTTACTTGGAATAATTATGTCGTCCAAGTAAACTAACACTTCACCTGTATTGAGTTTCGACACGATTTTGTTCATTATGGATTGAAATATGGTCGGTGCATTCACTAAGCCAAAAGGCATACGATTGAATTCAAAGTGACCATCTGATGTCACGAACGCGGTATACTGTTTCGATGATTCTTCAATTTCGATTTGGTGATAACCCATCCGAAGGTCAAGAATGCTAAAATATTTATTACCCGCGAGCTGTGCGAATTGGTCTTCCATGTTCGGCATGGGAAATGGTTGTTTAACCGTAATTTTGTTTAAACACCGATAATCTACACAGAGACGATGTTCTTTATTCTTTTTTTCGACTAGGACGACTGGGGACGAGTACGGCGATTCACTCGGTCTGATTATATTATTTTCTAGTAACTCACTTACGATTTGCGATATTATAGGTCGTTTTGAGAATGGAATTCGATATGGCTTTAATTGAATTGGATTATCGTTATTTAAAATAATTTTCATTTTCGAGATTTTACACTTTCCAATATTTTCAAGACTGTTGGCGAAAAGTCCACGGTATTCATACATTATCTTTTCAAAATTTTCGTTTTCGGTTTTATTCAAACCTTCAATGCAATTAATTTGACGTATTTGTTCAACACGACATTCACCGCTTTCGATTATGAACCGCGTATTTGTAACACATAGAACATCTTTGCCGAGAAGTACATTTTCGGAAATAAGGTCATCATTGACTACCACCATGTCTACTTCGAGTTTATTATCATCAATTTTTAGCATTGTATTTATTTTATGGGTGGAGACGTATTCTCCCCCACCAAAACCATATAGGGTCGTCAATTCGTTTTTCAAGTTACCGATTTTCTTAGCGAATATTTTGCGCACAAGGGTGCGAGTGCTACCTGGATCGACAAAAGCATTTGTATCGTGTCCATTTACACAAATTATTTTTACTATACCCTCATTACCACTTTCTTTATGTACATTATTTGCATTAGGCTTATGAGCTTTACAAGTATTATTTGTTATTTTATTTACTTTCACGTTTTTCTTTTCGGGACACTCGTCTGTTTTATGTGTCGTACGTTGACATTTACTACACCTTGGTTTTTTCTGTGGTTCAGGGCAATTAATCGCGTAATGACCGAATTTAGCACAATTGTAACATTTTGTTTCATTGAACGAACGTTGAATACTGTTATTTACTGACAATGGAACATTTTTCGAATTTAGAGTTTGAGGTTTCACTGTGTATGACGCGTTTCTCGATTTGGATGACCAGATGGTATCATTATACACGCTATAATTCATGATATCTTTTAGTAAGTCTTGGCACCGATTGTATTCATTTGATATTTTACGCTTCAAATCATTGTCGTTTACACCGTTCACAATATGTCGCGCGATGCTAGCTTCGGTTAAACCGCCTTTGTTGCCAAGTGCTAGCATTCTATAAAAATATTCGACCGGTGATTCTGTTTGAAATCGTTTCATTCGCGATAGCTTGATATGCGTATCAGCTTCATTTAACATACACGGAAAATCAGTTAAAAATTTATTTACAAACTGTGGCCAATTTACAAAAACACATTGTTGTGAGTCAATCCACAATTTTGCACATCCTCGAAGTTTTTGTTGCACCGCACAAATCAAAATTTGTTCTGGCCAGTTATATGCGTTCTTTAATATTTCTATACGTTTTATAAATTGAACTGAGTTTAGTGACGTTTCGCTTGTTGGATTATATTCTGGCAACAACTCGACAATGTCTCTCATGCTATAATGAGAGGAATTACTAATTGGGACGTTATTTCCAATTGGTAAACGTACATCGGCTATAATTGGAATATGTTGTGGCATGAAATTCACTCGCGTAGCCGGCGTTGTTGTATATTGGACATTTGTCGCGCTTGTATACATTGTTCGTTCGGGTGATGACATAAACGTTGGTTGGAAATTCGACGCACACGGAGTATTTTGCATGTTATTTTGTAGCTCATGCACACTCACGAGTCTCTCAATCGTTTTTTCGAGAGCTGACAAACGCTGTGTCATTGTTTCGTTATAAACACTATCACTTTCATTTTCTTTATTCACATGATCATCCAATCTTTGCGCCAGTTGGACTTTGGTGCCAGACGTAGGCAAACCTGCATTTCTGCACTTGCTTCTTAGTTCTTTTAACGTTGTCATTTCTTTGTTTTATTACTTGGTTCGTATTAGTCTAAATAGAATATTTCAGCGATTAGTCTTTTGAAAACGAATAGCCTTCAGCAAAGTTGCTGCCACAAAGGCGAATGTGGAAAACGAAAATGTACAAATGAAGAAATGAATGAAGTAATGATGCGACACTACAAATTTGAATTTGAACCGTTGAGCAAAGCGACAAAGCGTATGTCACCAGCTCCGATGTTCACGGGAGTCTCAACAAATGTTAGGTTATATACGATGGCTACGTGTTAGCCAAATAGAATCGTTTTCACTTTTTCATTTAACACTTTTTAACGATCGTATCTCACAGCAACCACATTGCATATCACGATTTCACAAATTCACAACGTGCACATGTATGTATGTACTTATATATCATACGTTACTAGACGTGTACGTTCAAGCGTGTTGGTACAATTCCACTTCTAAAAGTTGACACAAATACACATGCTTGTATAAACGAACTTTTATTTTAAATTTATTTTAAAAGAACAATTAATAAAGGAATACAAAAATAACTTAGTATAATTTTACAGCATCGACCCGTCTTCGATGGTTGTTGCTCTTCGACTTTATTTGAATCACTCACGCCGAGTCGTATCTTCTGTCACATCAACTCAGAGACGTATTTTGTGGCAAATACGCTCAGAGGCGCACTTTTGTGGCGTGACACTGGTAAGAGCAGAAAAATGATTGAAGACTTTCCTGAAAGCCCTTCAAATTATCTAACCAACGCTTTTTATCTAACTCACCTCGTTCAAATAGTTTAGCCGCTAGAGCGTTTGCAAAGTTGAAACGAAAATTTGACTATTGTCAAGCCCCTGGTAGGAGCAGAAGAAAAATTGAAGACTTTCCTGAAAGACTGCAAATTATCTAACCAATGCTTTTTATTTAACTCACCTCATTCAAACAGTTTAGCCGCTAGAGCGTTTGCAAAATGAAACAAAAATTTGACTATTGTCAAGCCCCTGGTGGGAGCAGAAGAAACATTGAAGGCTTTTCTGAAAGCACTACAAATTATCTAACCAATGCTTTTTATTTAACTCACCTCGTTCAAACAGTTTAGCCGACTAGAGCGTTATGCAAAGTTGAAACGAAAATTTTACTATTGCCAAGCCTCTGGTAGGAGTAGAAGAAAGATTGAAGACTTTTCTGAAAGCACTACATATTATCTAACCAATGCTTTTTATTTAACTCACCTTCGTTCAAACAGTTTAGCTGATTGAGCGTTTGCAAAGTTGAATCGAAAATTTGACTATTGCCAAGCCTCTGGTAGGAGTAGAAGAATGATTGAAGACTTTCCTGAAAGCACTTTCAAATTATCTAATCAATGCTTTATGCTTGACTCACCTCGTTCAAATAGTTTAGCCGCTAGAGCGTTTGCAAAGTTGAAACAAAAATGTGATTTTTCTGAAAATCCTTCGTCTTTCGTGAACAGTATTGCCACGTTCCTAGTAGGAGTAGAAGAAAGGTTGAAGGCTTTCCTGAAAGCACTACAAATTATCTAGTCAATGCTTTTTATTTAACTCACCTTCGTTCAAACAGTTTAGCCGATTAGAGCGTTTGCAAAGTTGAAACAAAAATGTGATTTTTCTCAAAAACCTACGTTTTTCGTGAACACTATTGCCACATTCCTGGTAGCAGTAGAAGAATGACTGAAGACATTATCCTAAAAGCTCCTTCAATTATCTAACCAATGCCCTATGTTTGACTCACCACGCTCCAATAGTTTAGCCGCTAGAGCGTTTGCAAAGTTGAAACAAATATGTGACTTTTCTGAAAAACCTTCGTTTTTCGTGAACACTATTGCCACATTCCTAGTAAAAGTAGAAGAATGATTGAAGACTTTCCTGAAAGCCCTTTAAATTATCTAACCAATGCTTTATGTTTGTACTCATCTCGTTCAATATAGTTTAAGCCGCTAGAACGTTTGCAAATGTTGAAAAGAAATGTGATTTTCTCAGAAACCTACGTTTGTCGTGAACACTATTTCTACGTTCCTGGTAGGAGTAGAAGAATGATTGAAAGACTTTCCTAAAAGCCCTTTCAAATTATCTAACCAATGCTTTATGTTTGACTCACCTCGTTCAAATAGTTTAGCCGCTAGAGCGTTTGCAAAGTTGAAACAAAAATGTGATTTTTCTCAAAAACCTACGTTTTTCGTGAACACTATTGCCACATTCCTGGTAGCAGTAGAAGAATGATTGAAGACTTTACTGAAAGCACCTTCAAATTATCTAACCAATGCCCTATGTATTTAACTCACCACGCTTCAAATAGTTTAGCCACCAGAGCGTTTGCAAAGTTGTAAACAAAAATGTGATTTTTCTCAAAAACCTACGTTTTTCGTGAACACTATTGCCACGTTCCTAGTAGCAGTAGAAGAATGATTGAAGACTTTCCTGAAAGCCCTTTCAATTATCTAACCAATGCTTTATGTTTGACTCACCTCGATTTCAAATAGTTGAGCCGCTAGAGCGTTTGCAAAGTTGAAACAAATATGTGACTTTTCTGAAAAACCTTCGTTTTTCGTGAACACTGTTGCCACGTTCCTGGTAAAAGTAGAAGAATGATTGAAGACTTTCCTGAAAGCCCTTTCAATTATCTAAACTACCGCCCTATGTTTAACTCACCTCGTTCATACAGTTAAGCCGCTAGGGCGTTTGAAAAGTTGAAAAAATGTGATTTTTCTCAAAAACCTACGTTCTTCGTGAACACTATTACTACGTTTCTGGTAGGAGTAGAAGAATGATTGAAGACTTTCCTGAAAGCCCTTTAAATTATCTGACCAACCAATGCTTTATGTTTGTCTCTTCTCGTTCAAATAGTTTAACCGCTAGAACGTTTGCAAAGTTGAAACAAAAATTTGGCTATTGCCAAGCCCATGGTAGGAGTAAAAGAAAGATTGAAAGCTTTCCTGAAAGCTCTACAAATTATCTAACCAATGCTTTTTATTTAACTCACCTCGTTCAAACAGTTTAGCCGCTAGAGCGTTTGCAAAGTTGAAACGAAAATTTGACTATTGCCAAGCCCCTGGTAGGAGTAGAAGAAAGATTGAAGGCTTTCCTGAAAGCACTACAGATTATCTAACCAATGCTTTTTATTTAACTCACCTTCTTCAAACAGTTAAGCCACTAGAGCGTTTGCAAAGTTGAAACGAATAATGTGATTTTTCTCAAAAACCGTACGTTTATCGTGAACACTATTGCCACGTTTCTGGTAGGAGTAGAAGAAATGTTGAAGGCTTTTCTGAAAGCACTACAAATTATCTAACCAATGCTTTATGTTTGACTCACCTCGTTCAAATAGTTCAGCCGCTAGAGCGTTTGCAAAGATGAAACAAAAATGTGATTTTTCTGAAAATCCTTCGTTTTCGTGAATACTATTGCCACGTTCCTGGTAGGAGTACAAGAAAGGTTGAAAGCTTTTCTGAAAACACTACAAATTATCTAACCAATGCTTTTTATTTAACTCACCTCGTTCAAACAGTTTAGCCGCTAGAGCGTTTAGCAAAGTTGAAAAACGTCATTTTCTCAAAATTTGACGTTTGTAATGATCACTATTGCCACGTTCCTGGTAGGAGCAGAAGAAAAGATTGAAGGCTTTTCTGAAAGCACTACAAATTATTTAACCAATGCTTTTTATTTAACTCACTCGTTCAAACAGTTTACCCGCTAGAGCGTTTGCAAAGTTGAAACGAAATGTAATTTTCTCAAAACCTACGTTTTGAATGAACACTATTACCACGTCCTGGTAGGAGTAGAAGAAAGGTTGAAGGCTTTTCTGAAAGCACTACAAATTATCTAACCAATGCTTTTTATTTAACTCACCTCGTTCAAACAGTCTAGCCGATTAGAGCGTTTGCAAAGTTGAATCGAAAATGTTATTTTTTCGAAACCTACGTTTAGTGAACACTATTAGCACGTTCCTGGTAGGAGTAGAAGAAAGATTGAAGGCTTTCCTGAAAGCACTACAAATTATCTAACCAATGCTTTTTATTTTACTCACCTTCGTTCAAATAGTCTAGCCACTAGAGCGTTTGCAAAGTTGAAACAAAAATGTGATTTTCTCAAAAACCTACGTTTTTAGTGAACACTATTACCACGTTCATGGTAGGAGTAGAAGAATGATTGAAGACTTTCCTGAAAGCCCTTTCAATTATCTAACCAATGCTTTATGTTTGACTCACCTCGTTCAAATAGTTTAGCCGCTAGAGCGTTTGCAAAGTTGAAACAAAAATTTGAGTTTTCTGAAAATCCTTCGTTTTTCGTGAACAGTATTGCCACGTTCCTAGTAGGAGTAGAAGAAAGGTTGAAGGCTTTCCTAAAAACACTACAAATTATCTAGCCAATGCTTTTTATTTAACTCACCTCGTTCAAACAGTTTAGCCGCTAGAGCGTTTGCAAAGTTGAAACAAAAATGTGGTTTTTCTGAAAATCCTTCGTTTTTCGTGAACACTATTGTCAAGCCCCTGGTAGGAGCAGAAGAAAAATTGAAGACTTTCCTGAAAGCACTGCAAATTATCTAACCAATGCTTTTTATTTAACTCACCTCGTTCAAATAGTTTAGCCGCTATAGCGTTTGCAAAGTTGAAACGAAAATTTGGCTATTGCCAAGCCCCTGGTAGGAGTAGAAGAAAGATTGAAGGCTTTCCTGAAAGCACTGTAAATTATCTAACCAATGCTTTTTATTTAACTCACCTTCTTCAAACAGTTAAGCCACTAGAGCGTTTGCAAAGTTGAAACAAAAATGTGATTTTTCTCAAAAACCTACGTTTTTCGTGAAAACTATTGCCACATTCCTGGTAGCAGTAGAAGAATGATTGAAGACTTTCCTAAAAGCCCTTTCAATTATCTAACCAATGCCCTATGCTTGACTCACCTCATTTCAATAGTTTAGCCGCTAGAGCGTTTGCAAAGTTGAAACAAATATGTGACTTTTCTGAAAAACCTTCGTTTTTCGTGAACACTATTGCCACATTCCTAGTAGCAGTAGAAGAATGATTGAAGACTTTTCTGAAAGCCCTTTCAATTATCTAACCAATGCCCTATGCTTGACTCACCTCATTTCAATAGTTTAGCCGCTAGAGCGTTTGCAAAGTTGAAACAAAAATGTGATTTTTCTCAAAAACCTACGTTTTTCGTGAACACTATTGCCACATTCCTGGTAGCAGTAGAAGAATGATTGAAGACATTATTAAAAGCCCCTTCAATTATCTAACCAATGCCCTATGTTTTACTCACCACGCTCCAATAGTTTAGCCGCTAGAGCGTTTGCAAAGTGTAAACAAAAATGTGACTTTTCTGAAAAACCTTCGTTTTTCGTGAACACTATTGCCACATTCCTAGTAGCAGTAGAAGAATGATTGAAGACTTTCCTGAAAGCCCTTTCAATTATCTAACCAATGCCCTATGCTTGACTCACCTCATTTCAATAGTTTAGCCGCTAGAGCGTTTGCAAAGTTGAAACAAAATGTGATTTTTCTCAAAAACCTACGTTTTTCGTGAACACTATTGCCACATTCCTAGTAGCAGTAGAAGAATGATTGAAGACTTTCCTGAAAGCCCTTTCAATTATCTAACCAATGCTCTATGTTTAACTTCACCTCGTTCAATACAGTTAAGCCGCTAGGGCGTTTGAAATGTTGAAAAAAATGTGATTTTCTCTCAAAAACCTACGTTTTCGTGAATACTATTGCCACGTTCCTGGTAAGAGTACAAGAAAGGTTGAAGGCTTTTCTGAAAACACTACAAATTATCTAGCCAATGCTTTTTATTTAACTTACCCTCGTTCAAACAGTTTAGCCGATTGAGCGTTTGCAAAGTTGAAACGAAAATGTGATTTTTCTCAAAAACCGTACGTTTATCGTGAACACTATTGCCACGTTCCTGGTAGCAGTAGAAGAATGATTGAAGACTTATCTAACCAATGCTTTATGTTTGACTCACCTCGTTCAAATAGTTCAGCCGCTAGAGCGTTTGCAAAGATGAAACAAAAATGTGATTTTTCTGAAAATCCTTCGTTTTTCGTGAATACTATTGCCACGTTCCTGGTAGGAGTACAAGAAAGGTTGAAGGCTTTTCTGAAAACACTACAAATTATCTAACCAATGCTTTTTATTTAACTCACCTCGTTCAAACAGTTTAGCCGCTAGAGCGTTTACAAAGTTGAAACGAAAATTTGACGGTTGTCAAGCCCCTGGTAGAAGCAGAAGAAAGATTGAAGGCTTTTCTGAAAGCACTACAAATTATTTAACCAATGCTTTTTATTTAACTCACGTTCAAACAGTTTACCCGCTAGAGCGTTTGCAAAGTTGAAACGAAAATTTTACTATTGCCAAGCCCCTGGTAGGAGCAGAAGAATGAAGGCTTTTCTGAAAGCACTACAAATTATCTAACCAATGCTTTTTATTTAACTCACCTCGTTCAAACAGTCTAGCCGATTGAGCGTTTGCAAAGTTGAATCGAAAATTTGACTATTGCCAAGCCTCTGGTAGGAGTAGAAGAAAGATTGAAGGCTTTCCTGAAAGCACTACAAATTATCTAACCAATGCTTTTTATTTTACTCACCTTCTTCAAACAGCCACTAGAGCGTTTGCAAAGTTGAAACAAAAATGTGATTTTTCTCAAAAACCTACGTTTTTAGTGAACACTATTACCACGTTCATGGTAGGAGTAGAAGAATGATTGAAGACTTTCCTGAAAGCCCTTTCAATTATCTAACCAATGCTTTATGTTTGACTCACCTCGTTCAAATAGTTTAGCCGCTAGAGCGTTTGCAAAGTTGAAACAAAAATGTGATTTTTCTGAAAATCCTTCGTTTTTCGTGAACAGTATTGCCACGTTCCTAGTAGGAGTAGAAGAAAGGTTGAAGGCTTTCCTGAAAACACTACAAATTATCTAGTCAATGCTTTTTATTTAACTCACCTCGTTCAAACAGTTTAGCCGATTGAGCGTTTGCAAAGTTGAAACAAAAATGTGATTTTTCTCAAAAACCTACGTTTTTCGTGAACACTATTGCCACATTCCTGGTAGCAGTAGAAGAATGATTGAAGACATTATTAAAAGCCCCTTCAATTATCTAACCAATGCCCTATGTTTTACTCACCACGCTCCAATAGTTTAGCCGCTAGAGCGTTTGCAAAGTTGAAACAAAAATGTGACTTTTCTGAAAAACCTTCGTTTTTCGTGAACACTATTGCCACATTCCTAGTAAAAGTAGAAGAATGATTGAAGACTTTCCTGAAAGCCCTTTCAATTATCTAACCAATGCCCTATGTTTAACTCACCTCGTTAATACAGTTAAGCCGCTAGGGCGTTTGAAATGTTGAAAAAAAATGTGATTTTTCTCAAAAACCTACGTTTGTCGTGAACACTATTTCTACGTTCCTGGTAGGAGTAGAAGAATGATTGAAGACTTTCCTAAAAGCCCTTTCAATTATCTAACCAATGCTTTATGTTTGACTCACCTCGTTCAAATAGTTTAGCCGCTAGAGCGTTTGCAAAGTTGAAACAAAAATGTGATTTTTCTCAAAAACCTACGTTTTTCGTGAACACTATTGCCACATTCCTGGTAGCAGTAGAAGAATGATTGAAGACATTATTAAAAGCCCCTTCAATTATCTAACCAATGCCCTATGTTTTACTCACCGCGCTCCAATAGTTTAGCCGCTAGAGCGTTTGCAAAGTGTGAAACAAAAATGTGACTTTTCTGAAAAACCTTCGTTTTTCGTGAACACTATTGCCACATTCCTAGTAAAAGTAGAAGAATGATTGAAGACTTTCCTGAAAGCCCTTTCAATTATCTAACCAATGCCCTATGTTTAACTCACCTCGTTAATACAGTTAAGCCGCTAGGGCGTTTGAAATGTTGAAAAAAATGTGATTTTTCTCAAAAACCTACGTTTGTCGTGAACACTATTTCTACGTTCCTGGTAGGAGTAGAAGAATGATTGAAGACTTTCCTGAAAGCCCTTAAATTATCTAACCAATGCTTTATGTTTGTCTCTTCTCGTTCTATTAGTTTAACCGCTAGAACGTTTGCAAAGTTGAAACGAAAATTTGGCTATTGCCAAGCCCCTGGTAGGAGTAGAAGAAAGATTGAAGGCTTTTCTGAAAGCACTACATATTATCTAACCAATGCTTTTTATTTAACTCACCTTCATCAAACAGTTAAGCCACTAGAGTGTTTGCAAAGTTGAAACAAAAATGTGATTTTTCTCTAAAAACTACGTTTTTAATGAACACTATTACCACGTTCCTGGTAAGAGTAGAGGAATGATTGAAGACTTTCCTGAAAGCCCTTTAAATTATCTAACCAATGCTTTATGTTTGACTCATCTCGATCAAATAGTTTAGCCGCTGGAGCGTTTGCAAAGTTGAAACAAAAATGTGATTTTTCTCAAAAACCTACGTTTTTAGTGAACACTATTACCACGTTTCTGATAGAAGTAGAAGAAAGGTTGAAGGCGTTTCTGAAAGCACTACAAATTATCTAACCAATGCTTTTTATTTAACTCACCTCGTTCAAGTAGTTTAGCCGCTGGAGCGTTTGCAAAGTTGAAACGAAAATGTGATTTTTCTCAAAAACCTACGTTTTTAATGAACACTATTACCACGTTCCTGGTAAGAGTAGAGGGATGATTGAAGACTTTCCTGAAAGCCCTTTAAATTATCTAACCAATGCTTTATGTTTGCCTCATCTCGATCAAACAGTTAAGCCACTAGAGCGTTTGAAAAGTTGAAACAAAAATGTTATTTTTCTCAAAAACCTACGTTTTTGGTGAACACTATTACCATGTTCCTGGTAGGAGTAGAAGAAAGGTTGAAGGCTTTTCTGAAAGCCCTTTCAACTCTCTAACTAAAGCTTTATGTTTGACTCACCTCGTTCAAATAGTTTAGCCGCTAGAGCGTTTGAAAAGTTGAAACAAAAATGTTATTTTTCTCAAAAACCTACGTTTTTAGTGAACACTATTACCACGTTTCTGATAGAAGTAGAAGAAAGGTTGAAGGCGTTTCTGAAAGCACTACAAATTATCTAAACAATGCTTTTTATTTAACTCACCTCGTTCAAGTAGTTTAGCCGCTGGAGCGTTTGCAAAGTTGAAACGAAAATGTGATTTTTCTCAAAAACCTACGTTTATAATGAACACTATTACCACGTTCCTGGTAAGAGTAGAGGAATGATTGAAGACTTTCCTGAAAGCCCTTTAAATTATCTAACCAATGCTTTATGTTTGCCTCATCTCGAACAAACAGTTAAGCCACTAGAGCGTTTGAAAAGTTGAAACAAAAATGTTATTTTTCTCAAAAACCTACGTTTTTGGTGAACACTATTACCATGTTCCTGGTAGGAGTAGAAGAAAGGTTGAAGGCTTTTCTGAAAGCCCTTTCAACTCTCTAACTAAAGCTTTATGTTTGACTCACCTCGTTCAAATAGTTTAGCCGCTAGAGCGTTTGCAGAGTTGAAACAAAAATGTGATTTTTCTGAAAATCCTTCGTTTTTCGTGAACACTATTACCACCTTCCTGGTAGGAGTGCAAGAAAGGTTGAAGGCTTTTCTGAAAGCACTACAAGTTATCTAACCAATGCTTTTTCTTAGCTCGCCTCGTTTAAATAGTTTAGCCGCTAGAGCGTTTGCAACGTTGAAACAAAAATGTGATAAAGTCGATTTTCTTGTATATACACATTAAGCAATCGATATCGAAATGCTTTACATCATTAGTTTAACATATTTAAGTTAATTAACTTTCTTTATCTTACTGAAGTCTAAATTAAGCCTTAACGGTATATTGGCAGTGCATTTAGAAGAATTCCGTAAACTTATATTTAGGTATAAAGTCGATTTTCTTCTATATACGCATTTAGCAATCGATATCGAAATGCTTCAAATCATTAGTTTAACATATTTAAGTTAGTAAACCTGCTTTAACGAACTGAAGTCTACATAAAGCCTTAACGGTATAATTGGAAGAATTCCGTAATCTTATATTTAGGTATAAATTCGATTTTCTTGCATATACACATTTAGCAATCGATATCGAAATGCTTCAAATCATTGGTTTAGCATAGTTAAGTTAATAAACCTTCTTTAACGCACTCAAGCTAACATAAAGCCATGGCGGCATAACGACAGTGTATTTGGAAAAATTCCGTAATCTTGTATTTAGGTATAAAGTCGATTTTCTTGTATATACACATTAAGCAATCGATATCGAAATGCTTCAAATCTTTAATTAAACATATTTAAGTTAATTAACCTTCTTTACCATACTGAAGTTTACATAAAGCCTTAACGGTATAACGGCAGTGCATTTGGAAGAATTCCGTAATCTTATATTTAGGTATAAAGTCGATTTTCTTGTATATACCCACTCAGCAATCGATATCGAAATGCTTCAAATCTTTAGTTTAACATATTTAAGTTAATTAACCTTCTTTAACGAACTGAAGTTTACATAAAGCCCTGACGGCATAACGGCAGTGCATTTAGAAGAATTCCGTTATCGTATATTTAGGTATAAAGTCGATTTTCTTGTATATACAAATTTAGCAATCGATATCGAAATTCTTCAGATCATTAGATTAACATATTTAAGTTAATTAACCTTCTTTAACGTACAGAAGGTGACATAAATCTAATGCGGCATAACGGCAGTGCATTTGGAAGATTTCCTTAACCTTATATGTACGTATAAAGTCGATTTTCTTGTATATCGAAATGCTTCAAATCATTAGTTTAACATATTTAAGTAAATAAACCTTCTTTAACGCACTCAAGCTAACATAAAGCCATGGCGGCATAACGGCAGTGCATCTAGTAGAATTCCGAAATCTTATATTTAGGTATTAAGTCGATTTTCTTCTATATACATATTTAGCAATCGATATCGAAATTCTCCAAATCTTTAATTAAACATATTTAAGTTAATTAACCTTCTTTACCATACTGAAGTTTACATAAAGCCTTAACGGTATAACGGCAGTGCATTTGGAAGAATTCCGTAATCTTATATTTAGGTATAAAGTCGATTTTCTTGTATATAACCACTCAGCAATCGATATCGAAATGCTTCAAATCTTTAGTTTAACATATTTAAGTTAACTAACCATCTTTAACGAACTGAAGTTTACATAAAGCCCTGACGGCATAACGGCAGTGCATTTAGAAGAATTCCGTTATCGTATATTTAGGTATAAAGTCGATTTTCTTGTATATACAAATTTAGCAATCGATATCGAAATTCTTCAGATCATTAGATTAACATATTTAAGTTAATTAACCTTCTTTAACGTACAGAAGGTGACATAAATCTAATGCGGCATAACGGCAGTGCATTCAGAAGAATTCCGTAATCGTATATTAGGCATAAAGTCGATTTTGTTGTATATACACATTTAGCAATCGATATCGAAATGCTTCAAATCATTAGTTTAAAATATTTAAGTTAATAAACTTTCTTTAACGCACTCAAGCTAACATAAAGCCATGGCGGCATAACGGCAGTGCATTTGGAAGAATTCCGTAATCTTATATTTAGGTATAAAGTCGATTTTCTTGTATATATAAATTTATCAATCGATATCGAAATGCTTCAAATCATTAGTTTAACATATTTAAGTTAATAAACCTTCTTTAACGAACTGAAGTTTACATAAAGCCATGGCGGCATAACGGCAGTGCATTTAGAAGAATTCCGTTATCTTATATTTAGGTATAAAGTCGATTTTCTTGTATATACAAATTTAGCAATCGATATCGAAATGTCTTCAAATCATTAGTTTAACATATTTAAGTTAATTAAGCTTCTTTAACCTACAGAAGGTGACATAAAGCCTAATGCGGCTTAACGGCAGTGCATTTAGAAGAATTCCGTAATCTTATATTTAGGCATAAAGTCGATTTTGTTGTATATACACATTAAGCAATCGATATCGAAATGCTTCAAATCATTAGTATTAACATATTTAAGTTAATTAACCTTCTTTAGCTTACTGAAGTTTACATAAAGCCTTAACGGTATAACGGCAGTGCATTTAGAAGAATTCCGTAATCTTATATTTAGGTATAAAATCGATTTTCTTGTATATACACATTAAGCAATCGATATCGAAATGCTTCAAATCATTAGATTAACATATTTAAGTTAATTAACTTTCTTTTCCTTACTGAAGACTACATAAAGCCTTAACGGTATAACGGCAGCGTGTTTAGAAGAATTCCGTAAACTTATATTCATGTATAAAGTCGATTTTCTTCTATATACACTTCTAGCAATCGATATCGAAATGCTTCAAATCATTATTTTAACATATTTAAGTAAATGAACCTTCTTTAACGCACTCAAGCTAACATAAAGCCATGGCGGCATAACAGCAGTGCATTAAGAAGAATTCCGTAATCTTATATTTAGGTATAAAGTCGATTTTCTTCTATATACACATTTAGCAATCGATATCGAAATGCTGCTTCAAATCATTAGTTTAACATATTTAAGTTTATTAACCTTCTTTACCTTACTGAAGTTTACATAAAGCCTTAACGCTATAACGGCAGTGCATTTGGAAATTTTCGTAATCTTATATATAAAGTCGATTTTCTTGTATATACACATTAAGCAATCGATATCGAAATACTTCAAATCATTAGATTAACATATTTAAGTAAATTAACTTTCTTTATCTTACTGAAGTCTACATAAAGCCTTAACGGTATAACGGCAGTGCATTTAGAAGAATTCCGTAATCTTATACTCATGTATAAAGTCGATTTTCTTGTATATACACATTAAGCAATCGATATCGAAATGCTTCAAATCATTAGTTTAACATATTTAAGTTAATTAACCTTCTTTATCTTAATAAAGTCTACATTAAGCCAAAACGGTATATTGGCAGTGCATTTAGAAGAATTCCGTAAACTTATATTTAGGTATAAAGTCGATTTTCTTCTATAAACACATTTAGCAATCGATATCGAAATGCTTCAAATCATTAGTTTAACATATTTAAGTAAATGAACCTTCTTTAACGCACTCAAGCTAACATAAAGCCATGACGGCATAACGGCAGTGCATTTAGAAGAATTCCGTAATCTTATATTTAGGTATAAAGTCGATTTTCTTCTATATACACATTTAGCAATCGATATCGAAATGCTTCAAATCATTAGTTTAACATATTTAAGTAAATGAACCTTCTTTAACGCACTCAAGCTAACATAAAGCCATGGCGGCATAACGGCAGTGCATTTAGAAGAATTCCGTAATCTTATATTTGGGTATAAAGTCGATTTTCTTGTATATACACATTAAGCAATCGATATCGAAATGCTTCAAATCATTAGATTAACATATTTAAGTTAATTAACTTTCTTTTCCTTACTGAAGACTACATAAAGCCTTAACGGTATAACGGCAGCGCATTTAGAAGAATTCCGTAAACTTATATTCAGGTATAAAGTCGATTTTCTTCTATATATACATTTAGCAATCGATATCGAAATGCTTCAAATCATTAGTTTAACATATTTAAGTTAATAAATCTGCTTTAACGAACTGAAGTCTACATAAAGCCTTAACGGTATAACGGCAGTGCATTTGGAAGAATTCCGTAATCTTATATTTAGGTATAAAGTCGATTTTCTTGTATATACACATTTAGCAATTGATATCGAAATGCTTCAAATCATTAGATTAACATATTTAAGTTAATTAAGCTTCTTTAACGTACTGAAGGTCGACATAAAGCCTTAATGCGGCATAACGGCAGTGTATTTGGAAAAATTCCGTATACTTATATTCAGGTATAAAGTCGATTTTCTTCTATATATATATTTAGCAATCGATATCGAAATTCTTCAAATCAATAGATTAACATATTTAAGTTAATTAACTTTCTTTATCTTACTGAAGTTTACATAAAGCCTTAACGGTATAACGGCAGTGCATTTAGAAGAATTCCGTAAACTTATGTTTAGGCATAAAGTCGATTTTCTTGTATATATATATTTAGCAATCGATATCGAAATGCTTCAAATCAATAGATTAACATATTTAAGTAAATGAACCTTCTTTAACGCACTGAAGCTAACATAAAGCCATGGCGGCATAACGGCAGTGCATTTAGAAGAATTCCGTAATCTTATATTTAGGCATAAAGTCGATTTTCTTCTAGATACAAATTTAGCAATCGATATCGAAATGCTTCAAATCATTAGTTTAACATATTTAAGTTAATAAACCTTCTTTAACGAACTGAAGTTTACATAAAGCCATGGCGGCATAACGGCAGTGCATTTGAAGAATTCCGTAATCTTATATTTAGGTATAAAGTCGATTTTCTTGTATATACATATTTAGCAATCGATATCGAAATGCTTCAAATCATTAGATTAACATATTTAAGTAAATGAACCTTCTTTAACGCACTCAAGCTAACATAAAGCCATGGCGGCATAACGGCAGTGCATTTAGAAGAATTCCGTAATCTTATATTTAGGCATAAAGTCGATTTTCTTCTAGATACAAATTTAGCAATCGATATCGAAATGCTTTAAATCATTAGTTTAACATATTTAAGTTAATAAACCTTCTTTAACGAACTGAAGTTTACATAAAGCCATGGCGGCATAACGGCAGTGCATTTATCCGTTATCTTATATTTAGGTATAAAGTCGATTTTCTTGTATATACACATTAAGCAATCGATATCGAAATTCTTCAAATCAATAGATTAACATATTTAAGTTAATTAACTTTCTTTATCTTACTGAAGTCCACATAAAGCCTTAATGGTATAACGGCAGTGCATTTAGAGTAATTCCGTAAACTTATATTCAGGTATAAAGTCGATTTTCTTCTATATATACATTTAGCAATCGATATCGAAATGCTTCAAATCATTAGATTAACATATTTAAATTAATTAAGCTTCTTTAACGAACTGAAGTCTACATAAAACCTTAACGGTATAACGGCAGTGCATTTGGAAGAATTCCGTAATCTTATATTTGGGTATAAAGTCGATATTCTTGTATATACACATTTAGCAATTGATACCGAAATGCTTCAAATCATTAGATTAACATATTTAAGTTAATTAAGCTTCTTTAACGTACAGAAGGTGACATAAAGCTAATGCGGCATAACGGCAGTGTATTTGGAAAAATTCCGTATTCTTATATTTAGGTATAAAGTCGATTTTCTTCTATATATATATTTAGCAATCGATATCGAAATTCTTCAAATCAATAGATTAACATATTAAAGTTAATTAACTTTCTTTATCTTACTGAAGTCCACATAAAGCCTTAATGGTATAACGGCAGTGCATTTAGAAGAATTCCGTAAACTTATATTTAGGCATAAAGTCGATTTTCTTCTATATACACATTTAGCAATCGATATCGAAATGCTTCAAATCATTAGTTTAACATATTTAAGTAAATGAACCTTCTTTAACGCACTCAAGCTAACATAAAGCCATGGCGGCATAACGGCAGTGCATTTAGAAGAATTCCGTAATCTTATATTTGGGTATAAAGTCGATTTTCTTGTATATACACATTAAGCAATCGATATCGAAATGCTTAAAATCATTAGTTTAACAAATTTAAGTTAATTAACTTTCTTTATCTTACTGAAGTTACATTAAGCCTAAACGGTATATTGGCAGTGCATTTAGAAGAATTCCGTAAACTTATATTTAGGTATAAAGTCGATTTTCTTCTATAAACACATTTAGCAATCGATATCGAAATGCTTCAAATCATTAGACTAACATATTTAAGTTAATTAACTTTCTTTATCTTACTGAAGTCTACGTTAAGCCTTAACGGTATAACGGCAGTGCATTTAGAAGAATTCCGTAAACTTTTATTTAGGTATAAAGTCGATTTTCTCCTATATACACATTTAGCAATCGATATCGAAATGCTTCAAATCATTAGTTTAACATATTTAAGTTAATAAACCTTCTTTAACGAACTGAATTCTACATAAAGCCCTAATGGTATAATTGGAAGAATTCCGTAATCTTATATTTAGGTATAAATTCGATTTTCTTGCATATACATATTTAGCAATCCATATCGAAATGCTTCAAATCATTGGCTTAGCATAGTTAAGTTAATAAACCGTCTTTAACGCACTCAGGCTAACATAAAGCCATGGCGGCATAACGGCAGTGCATTTAGAAGAACTCTGTTATCTTATATTTAGGTATAAAGTCGATTTTCTTGTATATACACATTAAGCAATCGATATCGAAATGCTTCAAATCATTAGATTAACATATTTAAGTTAATTAAGCTTCTTTAACGTACAGAAGGTGACATAAAGCTAATGCGGTATAACGGCAGTGCATTTAGAAAAATTCCGTAATCTTATATTTAGGCATTAATTCGATTTTGTTGTATATACACATTTAGCAGTCGATATTGAAATGCTTCAAATCATTGGTATAACATATTTAAGTTAATTAACCTTCTTTAGCTTACTGAAGTCTACATAAAGCCTTAACGGTATAACGGCAGTGCATTTAGAAGAATTCCGTAATCTTATATTTGGGTATAAAGTCGATTTTCTTTTATATACACATTTAGCAATTGATACCGAAATGCTTCAAATCATTAGATTAACATATTTAAGTTAATTAAGCTTCTTTAACCTACAGAAGGTGACATAAAGCTAATGCGGCATAACGGCAGTGTATTTGGAAAAATTCCGTATTCTTATATTTAGGTATAAAGTCGATTTTCTTCTATATATATATTTAGCAATCGATATCGAAATGCTTCAAATCATTAGATTAACATATTTAAGTTAATTAAGCTTCTTTAACGAACTGAAGTCTACATAAAACCTTAACGGTATAACGGCAGTGCATTTGGAAGAATTCCGTATTCTTATATTTAGGTATAAAGTCGATTTTCTTCTATATATATATTTAGCAATCGATATCGAAATTCTTCAAATCAATAGATTAACATATTTAAGTTAATTAACTTTCTTTATCTTACTGAAGTTTACATAAAGCCTTAACGGTATAACGGCAGTGCATTTAGAAGAATTCCGTAAACTTATGTTTAGGCATAAAGTCGATTTTCTTCTATATATATATTTAGCAATCGATATCGAAATTCTTCAAATCAATAGATTAACATATTTAAGTAAATGAACCTTCTTTAACGCACTCAAGCTAACATAAAGCCATGGCGGCATAACGGCAGTGCATTTAGAAGAATTCCGTAATCTTATATTTAGGCATAAAGTCGATTTTCTTCTAGATACAAATTTAGCAATCGATATCGAAATGCTTTAAATCATTAGTTTAACATATTTAAGTTAATAAACCTTCTTTAACGAACTGAAGTTTACATAAAGCCATGGCGGCATAACGGCAGTGCATTTATCCGTTATCTTATATTTAGGTATAAAGTCGATTTTCTTGTATATACACATTAAGCAATCGATATCGAAATTCTTCAAATCAATAGATTAACATATTTAAGTTAATTAACTTTCTTTATCTTACTGAAGTCCACATAAAGCCTTAATGGTATAACGGCAGTGCATTTAGAAGTAATTCCGTAAACTTATATTCAGGTATAAAGTCGATTTTCTTCTATATATACATTTAGCAATCGATATCGAAATGCTTCAAATCATTAGATTAACATATTTAAGTTAATTAAGCTTCTTTAACGAACTGAAGTCTACATAAAACCTTAACGGTATAACGGCAGTGCATTTGGAAGAATTCCGTAATCTTATATTTAGGTATAAAGTCGATATTCTTGTATATACACATTTAGCAATTGATACCGAAATGCTTCAAATCATTAGATTAACATATTTAAGTTAATTAAGCTTCTTTAACGTACAGAAGGTGACATAAAGCTAATGCGGCATAACGGCAGTGTATTTGGAAAAATTCCGTATTCTTATATTTAGGTATAAAGTCGATTTTCTTCTATATATATATTTAGCAATCGATATCGAAATTCTTCAAATCAATAGATTAACATATTTAAGTTAATTAACTTTCTTTATCTTACTGAAGTCCACATAAAGCCTTAATGGTATAACGGCAGTGCATTTAGAAGAATTCCGTAAACTTATATTTAGGCATAAAGTCGATTTTCTTCTATATACACATTTAGCAATCGATATCGAAATGCTTCAAATCATTAGTTTAACATATTTAAGTAAATGAACCTTCTTTAACGCACTCAAGCTAACATAAAGCCATGGCGGCATAACGGTAGTGCATTTAGAAGAATTCCGTAATCTTATATTTAGGCATAAAGTCGATTTTCTTCTAGATACAAATTTAGCAATCGATATCGAAATGCTTTAAATCATTAGTTTAACATATTTAAGTTAATAAACCTTCTTTAACGAACTGAAGTTTACATAAAGCCATGGCGGCATAACGGCAGTGCATTTATCCGTTATCTTATATTTAGGTATAAAGTCGATTTTCTTGTATATACACATTAAGCAATCGATATCGAAATTCTTCAAATCAATAGATTAACATATTTAAGTTAATTAACTTTCTTTATCTTACTGAAGTCCACATAAAGCCTTAATGGTATAACGGCAGTGCATTTAGAAGTAATTCCGTAAACTTATATTCAGGTATAAAGTCGATTTTCTTCTATATATACATTTAGCAATCGATATCGAAATGCTTCAAATCATTAGATTAACATATTTAAGTTAATTAAGCTTCTTTAACGAACTGAAGTCTACATAAAACCTTAACGGTATAACGGCAGTGCATTTGGAAGAATTCCGTAATCTTATATTTGGGTATAAAGTCGATATTCTTGTATATACACATTTAGCAATTGATACCGAAATGCTTCAAATCATTAGATTAACATATTTAAGTTAATTAAGCTTCTTTAACGTACAGAAGGTGACATAAAGCTAATGCGGCATAACGGCAGTGCATTTAGAAGAATTTCGATATCGATTGCTAAATATGTATATAGAAGAAAATCGACTTTATACCTAAATATAAGAATACGGAATTCTTCTAAATGCACTGCCGTTATGCCGCATTAGCTTTATGTCACCTTCAGTACGTTAAAGAAGCTTAATTAACTTAAATATGTTAATCTAATGATTTGAAGCATTTCGATATCAATTGCTAAATGTGTATATACAAGAAAATCGACTTTATACCTAAATATAAGATTACGGAATTCTTCCAAATGCACTGCCGTTATACCGTTAAGGCTTTATGTAGACTTCAGTTCGTTAAAGAAGGTTTAATTAACTTAAATATGTTAAACTAATGATTTGAAGCATTTCGATATCGATTGCTAAATGTGTATATAGAAGAAAATCGACTTTATACCTGAATATAAGTTTACGGAATTCTTCTAAATGCACTGCCGTTATACCGTTAAGGCTTTATGTGGACTTCAGTAAGATAAAGAAAGTTAATTAACTTAAATATGTTAATCTAATGATTTGAAGCATTTCGATATCGATTGCTAAATGTGTATATACAAGAAAATCGACTTTATACCTAAATATAAGATAACGGAATTCTTCTAAATGCACTGCCGTTATGCCGTTAAGGCTTTATATAAACTTCAGTAAGGTAAAGAAGGTTAATTAACTTAAATATGTTAAACTAATGATTTGAAGCATTTCGATATCGATTGCTAAATGTGTATATAGAAGAAAATCGACTTTATACCTAAATATAAGATTACGGAATTCTTCTAAATGCACTGCCGTTATGCCGCCATGGCTTTATGTTAGCTTGAGTGCGTTAAAGAAGGTTCATTTACTTAAATATGTTAAACTAATGATTTGAAGCATTTCGATATCGATTGCTAAATGTGTATATAGAAGAAAATCGACTTTATACCTAAATATAAGTTTACGGAATTCTTCTAAATGCACTGCCGTTATACCATTAAGGCTTTATGTGGACTTCAGTAAGATAAAGAAAGTTAATTAACTTAAATATGTTAATCTATTGATTTGAAGAATTTCGATATCGATTGCTAAATATATATATAGAAGAAAATCGACTTTATACCTAAATATAAGAATACGGAATTTTTCCAAATACACTGCCGTTATGCCGCATTAGCTTTATGTCACCTTCTGTACGTTAAAGAAGCTTAATTAACTTAAATATGTTAATCTAATGATTTGAAGCATTTCGATATCAATTGCTAAATGTGTATATACAAGAAAATCGACTTTATACCCAAATATAAGATTACGGAATTCTTCCAAATGCACTGCCGTTATACCGTTAAGGTTTTATGTAGACTTCAGTTCGTTAAAGCAGGTTTATTAACTTAAATATGTTAAACTAATGATTTGAAGCATTTCGATATCGATTGCTAAATGTATATATAGAAGAAAATCGACTTTATACCTGAATATAAGTTTACGGAATTCTTCTAAATGCACTGCCGTTATACCATTAAGGCTTTATGTGGACTTCAGTAAGATAAAGAAAGTTAATTAACTTAAATATGTTAATCTATTGATTTGAAGAATTTCGATATCGATTGCTTAATGTGTATATACAAGAAAATCGACTTTATACCTAAATATAAGATAACGGAATTTTCTAAATGCACTGCCGTTATACCGCCATGGCTTTATGTAAACTTCAGTTCGTTAAAGAAGGTTTATTAACTTAAATATGTTAAACTAATGATTTAAAGCATTTCGATATCGATTGCTAAATGTGTATATAGAAGAAAATCGACTTTATACCTAAATATAAGATTACGGAATTCTTCTAAATGCACTGCCGTTATGCCGCCATGGCTTTATGTTAGCTTGAGTGCGTTAAAGAAGGTTCATTTACTTAAATATGTTAATCTAATGATTTGAAGCATTTCGATATCGATTGCTAAATGTGTATATAGAAGAAAATCGACTTTATACCTAAATATAAGTTTACGGAATTCTTCTAAATGCACTGCCGTTATACCGTTAAGGCTTTATGTAAACTTCAGTAAGATAAAGAAAGTTAATTAACTTAAATATGTTAATCTAATGATTTGAAGCATTTCGATATCGATTGCTAAATATGTATATAGAAGAAAATCGACTTTATACCTAAATATAAGATTACGGAATTCTTCCAAATGCACTGCCGTTATACCGTTAAGGCTTTATGTAGACTTCAGTTCGTTAAAGAAGCTTAATTAACTTAAATATGTTAATCTAATGATTTGAAGCATTTCGATATCGATTGCTAAATATGTATATAGAAGAAAATCGACTTTATACCTAAATATAAGATTACGGAATTTTTCCAAATACACTGCCGTTATGCCGCATTAGCTTTATGTCACCTTCTGTACGTTAAAGAAGCTTAATTAACTTAAATATGTTAATCTAATGATTTGAAGCATTTCGATATCAATTGCTAAATGTGTATATACAAGAAAATCGACTTTATACCCAAATATAAGATTACGGAATTCTTCTAAATGCACTGCCGTTATACCGTTAAGGCTTTATGTAGACTTCAGTAAGCTAAAGAAGGTTAATTAACTTAAATATGTTATACCAATGATTTGAAGCATTTCAATATCGACTGCTAAATGTGTATATACAACAAAATCGAATTAATGCCTAAATATAAGATTACGGAATTCTTCTAAATGCACTGCCGTTATACCGCATTAGCTTTATGTCACCTTCTGTACGTTAAAGAAGCTTAATTAACTTAAATATGTTAATCTAATGATTTGAAGCATTTCGATATCGATTGCTTAATGTGTATATACAAGAAAATCGACTTTATACCTAAATATAAGATTACGGAATTCTTCCAAATGCACTGCCGTTATGCCGCCATGGCTTTATGTTAGCCTGAGTGCGTTAAAGACGGTTTATTAACTTAACTATGCTAAACCAATGATTTGAAGCATTTCGATATGGATTGCTAAATATGTATATGCAAGAAAATCGAATTTATACCTAAATATAAGATTACGGAATTCTTCCAATTATACCGTTAAGGCTTTATGTAGAATTCAGTTCGTTAAAGAAGGTTTATTAACTTAAATATGTTAAACTAATGATTTGAAGCATTTCGATATCGATTGCTAAATGTGTATATAGAAGAAAATCGACTTTATACCTAAATAAAAGTTTACGGAATTCTTCTAAATGCACTGCCGTTATACCGTTAAGGCTTAACGTAGACTTCAGTAAGATAAAGAAAGTTAATTAACTTAAATATGTTAATCTAATGATTTGAAGCATTTCGATATCGATTGCTAAATGTGTTTATAGAAGAAAATCGACTTTATACCTAAATATAAGTTTACGGAATTCTTCTAAATGCACTGCCAATATACCGTTTAGGCTTAATGTAGACTTCAGTAAGATAAAGAAAGTTAATTAACTTAAATATGTTAAACTAATGATTTTAAGCATTTCGATATCGATTGCTTAATGTGTATATACAAGAAAATCGACTTTATACCCAAATATAAGATTACGGAATTCTTCTAAATGCACTGCCGTTATGCCGCCATGGCTTTATGTTAGCTTGAGTGCGTTAAAGAAGGTTCATTTACTTAAATATGTTAAACTAATGATTTGAAGCATTTCGATATCGATTGCTAAATGTGTATATAGAAGAAAATCGACTTTATACCTAAATATAAGTTTACGGAATTCTTCTAAATGCACTGCCGTTATACCATTAAGGCTTTATGTGGACTTCAGTAAGATAAAGAAAGTTAATTAACTTAAATATGTTAATCTATTGATTTGAAGAATTTCGATATCGATTGCTAAATATATATATAGAAGAAAATCGACTTTATACCTAAATATAAGAATACGGAATTTTTCCAAATACACTGCCGTTATGCCGCATTAGCTTTATGTCACCTTCTGTACGTTAAAGAAGCTTAATTAACTTAAATATGTTAATCTAATGATTTGAAGCATTTCGGTATCAATTGCTAAATGTGTATATACAAGAATATCGACTTTATACCCAAATATAAGATTACGGAATTCTTCCAAATGCACTGCCGTTATACCGTTAAGGTTTTATGTAGACTTCAGTTCGTTAAAGCAGGTTTATTAACTTAAATATGTTAAACTAATGATTTGAAGCATTTCGATATCGATTGCTAAATGTATATATAGAAGAAAATCGACTTTATACCTGAATATAAGTTTACGGAATTACTTCTAAATGCACTGCCGTTATACCATTAAGGCTTTATGTGGACTTCAGTAAGATAAAGAAAGTTAATTAACTTAAATATGTTAATCTATTGATTTGAAGAATTTCGATATCGATTGCTTAATGTGTATATACAAGAAAATCGACTTTATACCTAAATATAAGATAACGGAATTTTCAAATGCACTGCCGTTATGCCGCCATGGCTTTATGTAAACTTCAGTTCGTTAAAGAAGGTTTATTAACTTAAATATGTTAAACTAATGATTTAAAGCATTTCGATATCGATTGCTAAATGTGTATCTAGAAGAAAATCGACTTTATGCCTAAATATAAGATTACGGAATTCTTCTAAATGCACTGCCGTTATGCCGCCATGGCTTTATGTTAGCTTGAGTGCGTTAAAGAAGGTTCATTTACTTAAATATGTTAAACTAATGATTTGAAGCATTTCGATATCGATTGCTAAATGTGTATATAGAAGAAAATCGACTTTATGCCTAAATATAAGTTTACGGAATTCTTCTAAATGCACTGCCGTTATACCATTAAGGCTTTATGTGGACTTCAGTAAGATAAAGAAAGTTAATTAACTTAAATATGTTAATCTATTGATTTGAAGAATTTCGATATCGATTGCTAAATATATATATAGAAGAAAATCGACTTTATACCTAAATATAAGAATACGGAATTTTTCCAAATACACTGCCGTTATGCCGCATTAGCTTTATGTCACCTTCTGTACGTTAAAGAAGCTTAATTAACTTAAATATGTTAATCTAATGATTTGAAGCATTTCGGTATCAATTGCTAAATGTGTATATACAAGAATATCGACTTTATACCCAAATATAAGATTACGGAATTCTTCCAAATGCACTGCCGTTATACCGTTAAGGTTTTATGTAGACTTCAGTTCGTTAAAGAAGCTTAATTAACTTAAATATGTTAATCTAATGATTTGAAGCATTTCGATATCGATTGCTAAATGTATATATAGAAGAAAATCGACTTTATACCTGAATATAAGTTTACGGAATTACTTCTAAATGCACTGCCGTTATACCATTAAGGCTTTATGTGGACTTCAGTAAGATAAAGAAAGTTAATTAACTTAAATATGTTAATCTATTGATTTGAAGAATTTCGATATCGATTGCTTAATGTGTATATACAAGAAAATCGACTTTATACCTAAATATAAGATAACGGATCAAATGCACTGCCGTTATGCCGCCATGGCTTTATGTAAACTTCAGTTCGTTAAAGAAGGTTTATTAACTTAAATATGTTAAACTAATGATTTGAAGCATTTCGATATCGATTGCTAAATGTGTATATAGAAGAAAATCGACTTTATACCTAAATATAAGATTACGGAATTCTTCTAAATGCATTGCCGTTATGCCGCCATGGCTTTATGCTAGCTTGAGTGCGTTAAAGAAGGTTCATCTACTTAAATATGTTAATCTATTGATTTGAAGAATTTCGATATCGATTGCTAAATGTGTATATAGAAGAAAATCGACTTTATACCTAAATATAAGTTTACGGAATTCTTCTAAATGCACTGCCGTTATACCGTTAAGGCTTTATGTAAACTTCAGTAAGATAAAGAAAGTTAATTAACTTAAATATGTTAATCTATTGATTTGAAGAATTTCGATATCGATTGCTAAATATATATATAGAAGAAAATCGACTTTATACCTAAATATAAGAATACGGAATTTTTCCAAATACACTGCCGTTATGCCGCATTAGCTTTATGTCACCTTCTGTACGTTAAAGAAGCTTAATTAACTTAAATATGTTAATCTAATGATTTGAAGCATTTCGGTATCAATTGCTAAATGTGTATATACAAGAATATCGACTTTATACCCAAATATAAGATTACGGAATTCTTCCAAATGCACTGCCGTTATACCGTTAAGGTTTTATGTAGACTTCAGTTCGTTAAAGAAGCTTAATTAACTTAAATATGTTAATCTAATGATTTGAAGCATTTCGATATCGATTGCTAAATGTATATATAGAAGAAAATCGACTTTATACCTGAATATAAGTTTACGGAATTCTTCTAAATGCGCTGCCGTTATACCGTTAAGGCTTTATGTAGTCTTCAGTAAGGAAAAGAAAGTTAATTAACTTAAATATGTTAATCTAATGATTTGAAGCATTTCTATATCGATTGCTTAATGTGTATATACAAGAAAATCGACTTTATACCTAAATATAAGATTACGGAATTCTTCTAAATGCACTGCCGTTATGCCGCCATGGCTTTATGTTAGCTTGAGTGCGTTAAAGAAGGTTCATTTACTTAAATATGTTAAACTAATGATTTGAAGCATTTCGATATCGATTGCTAAATGTGTATATAGAGGAAAATCGACTTTATACCTAAATATAAGATAACGGATTTCTTCTAAATGCACTGCCGTTATGCCGTCAAGGCTTTATGTTAGCTTGAGTGCGTTAAAGAAGGTTCATTTACTTAAATATGTTAAACTAATGATTTGAAGCATTTCGATATCGATTGCTAAATGTGTTTATAGAAGAAAATCGACTTTATACCTAAATATAAGTTTACGGAATTCTTCTAAATGCACTGCCATTATACCGTTATGGCTTAATGTAGACTTTAGTAAGATAAAGAAGGTTAATTAACTTAAATATGTTAAACTAATGATTTGAAGCATTTCGATATCGATTGCTTAATGTGTATATACAAGAAAATCGACTTTATACATGAGTATAAGATTACGGAATTCTTCTAAATGCACTGCCGTTATACCGTTAAGGCTTTATGTAGACTTCAGTAAGATAAAGAAAGTTAATTAACTTAAATATGTTAATCTAATGATTTGAAGTATTTCGATATCGATTGCTTAATGTGTATATACAAGAAAATCGACTTTATATATAAGATTACGAAAATTTCCAAATGCACTGCCGTTATAGCGTTAAGGCTTTATGTAAACTTCAGTAAGGTAAAGAAGGTTAATTAACTTAAATATGTTAAACTAATGATTTGAAGCAGCATTTCGATATCGATTGCTAAATGTGTATATAGAAGAAAATCGACTTTATACCTAAATATAAGATTACGGAATTCTTCTAAATGCACTGCCGTTATGCCGCCATGGCTTTATGTTAGCTTGAGTGCGTTAAAGAAGGTTCATTTACTTAAATATGTTAAAATAATGATTTGAAGCATTTCGATATCGATTGCTAGAAGTGTATATAGAAGAAAATCGACTTTATACCTGAATATAAGTTTACGGAATTCTTCTAAATGCGCTGCCGTTATACCGTTAAGGCTTTATGTAGTCTTCAGTAAGGAAAAGAAAGTTAATTAACTTAAATATGTTAATCTAATGATTTGAAGCATTTCTATATCGATTGCTTAATGTGTATATACAAGAAAATCGATTTTATACCTAAATATAAGATTACGGAATTCTTCTAAATGCACTGCCGTTATACCGTTAAGGCTTTATGTAAACTTCAGTAAGCTAAAGAAGGTTAATTAACTTAAATATGTTATACCAATGATTTGAAGCATTTCGATATCGACTGCTAAATGTGTATATACAACAAAATCGAATTTATGCCTAAATATAAGATTACGGAATTCTTCTAAATGCACTGCCGTTATGCCGCATTAGCTTTATGTCACCTTCTGTAGGTTAAAGAAGCTTAATTAACTTAAATATGTTAAACTAATGATTTGAAGCATTTCGATATCGATTGCTAAATGTGTATATACAAGAAAATCGACTTTATACCTAAATATAAGATAACGGAGTTCTTCTAAATGCACTGCCGTTATGCCGCCATGGCTTTATGTAAACTTCAGTTCGTTAAAGAAGGTTTATTAACTTAAATATGTTAAACTAATGATTTGAAGCATTTCGATATCGATTGATAAATTTGTATATACAAGAAAATCGACTTTATACCTAAATATAAGATTACGGAATTCTTCCAAATGCACTGCCGTTATGCCGCCATGGCTTTATGTTAGCTTGAGTGCGTTAAAGAAAGTTTATTAACTTAAATATGTTAAACTAATGATTTGAAGCATTTCGATATCGATTGCTAAATGTGTATATACAAGAAAATCGACTTTATACCTAAATATAAGATTACGGAATTCTTCTAAATGCACTGCCGTTATGCCGCATTAGCTTTATGTCACCTTCTGTACGTTAAAGAAGGTTAATTAACTTAAATATGTTAATCTAATGATTTGAAGAATTTCGATATCGATTGCTAAATTTGTATATACAAGAAAATCGACTTTATACCTAAATATACGATAACGGAATTCTTCTAAATGCACTGCCGTTATGCCGTCAGGGCTTTATGTAAACTTCAGTTCGTTAAAGAAGGTTAATTAACTTAAATATGTTAAACTAAAGATTTGAAGCATTTCGATATCGATTGCTAAATGGGTATATACAAGAAAATCGACTTTATACCCAAATATAAGATTACGGAATTCTTCCAAATGCACTGCCGTTATACCGTTAAGGCTTTATGTAAACTTCAGTAAGGTAAAGAAGGTTAATTAACTTAAATATGTTTAACTAAAGATTTGAAGAATTTCGATATCGATTGCTAAATATGTATATAGAAGAAAATCGACTTTATACCTAAATATAAGATTACGGAATTCTTCTAAATGCACTGCCGTTATGCCGCCATGGCTTTATGTTAGCTTGAGTGCGTTAAAGACGGTTTATTAACTTAACTATGCTAAACCAATGATTTGAAGCATTTCGATATCGATTGCTAAATGTGTATATGCAAGAAAATCGAGTTTATACCTAAATATAAGATTACGGAATTCTTCCAATTATACCGTTAAGGCTTTATGTAGAATTCAGTTCGTTAAAGAAGGTTTATTAACTTAAATATGTTAAACTAATGATTTGAAGCATTTCAAAATCGATTGCTAAATGTGTATATAGAAGAAAATCGACTTTATACCTAAATATAAGTTTACGGAATTCTTCTAAATGCACTGCCAATATACAGTTTAGGCTTAATGTAGACTTCAGTAAAATAAAGAAAGTTAATTAACTTAAATATGTTAAACTAAGGATTTTAATCATTTCGATATCGATTGCTTAATGTGTATATACAAGAAAATCGACTTTATCACATTTTTGTTTCAACTTTGCAAACGCTCTAGCGGCTAAACTATTTAAACGAGGCGAGCTAAGAAAAAGCATTGGTTAGATAACTTGTAGTGCTTTCAGAAAAGCCTTCAACCTTTCTTGCACTCCTACCAGGAAGGTGGTAATAGTGTTCACGAAAAACGAAGGATTTTCAGAAAAATCACATTTTTGTTTCAACTCTGCAAACGCTCTAGCGGCTAAACTATTTGAACGAGGTGAGTCAAACATAAAGCTTTAGTTAGAGAGTTGAAAGGGCTTTCAGAAAAGCCTTCAACCTTTCTTCTACTCCTACCAGGAACATGGTAATAGTGTTCACCAAAAACGTAGGTTTTTGAGAAAAATAACATTTTTGTTTCAACTTTTCAAACGCTCTAGTGGCTTAACTGTTTGTTCGAGATGAGGCAAACATAAAGCATTGGTTAGATAATTTAAAGGGCTTTCAGGAAAGTCTTCAATCATTCCTCTACTCTTACCAGGAACGTGGTAATAGTGTTCATTATAAACGTAGGTTTTTGAGAAAAATCACATTTTCGTTTCAACTTTGCAAACGCTCCAGCGGCTAAACTACTTGAACGAGGTGAGTTAAATAAAAGCATTGTTTAGATAATTTGTAGTGCTTTCAGAAACGCCTTCAACCTTTCTTCTACTTCTATCAGAAACGTGGTAATAGTGTTCACTAAAAACGTAGGTTTTTGAGAAAAATAACATTTTTGTTTCAACTTTTCAAACGCTCTAGCGGCTAAACTATTTGAACGAGGTGAGTCAAACATAAAGCTTTAGTTAGAGAGTTGAAAGGGCTTTCAGAAAAGCCTTCAACCTTTCTTCTACTCCTACCAGGAACATGGTAATAGTGTTCACCAAAAACGTAGGTTTTTGAGAAAAATAACATTTTTGTTTCAACTTTTCAAACGCTCTAGTGGCTTAACTGTTTGATCGAGATGAGGCAAACATAAAGCATTGGTTAGATAATTTAAAGGGCTTTCAGGAAAGTCTTCAATCATCCCTCTACTCTTACCAGGAACGTGGTAATAGTGTTCATTAAAAACGTAGGTTTTTGAGAAAAATCACATTTTCGTTTCAACTTTGCAAACGCTCCAGCGGCTAAACTACTTGAACGAGGTGAGTTAAATAAAAAGCATTGGTTAGATAATTTGTAGTGCTTTCAGAAACGCCTTCAACCTTTCTTCTACTTCTATCAGAAACGTGGTAATAGTGTTCACTAAAAACGTAGGTTTTTGAGAAAAATCACATTTTTGTTTCAACTTTGCAAACGCTCCAGCGGCTAAACTATTTGATCGAGATGAGTCAAACATAAAGCATTGGTTAGATAATTTAAGGGGCTTTCAGGAAAGTCTTCAATCATTCCTCTACTCTTACCAGGAACGTGGTAATAGTGTTCATTAAAAACGTAGTTTTTTGAGAAAAATCACATTTTTGTTTCAACTTTGCAAACACTCTAGTGGCTTAACTGTTTGATGAAGGTGAGTTAAATAAAAAGCATTGGTTAGATAATATGTAGTGCTTTCAGAAAAGCCTTCAATCTTTCTTCTACTCCTACCAGGGGCTTGGCAATAGCCAAATTTTCGTTTCAACTTTGCAAACGTTCTAGCGGTTAAACTAATTGAACGAGAAGAGACAAACATAAAGCATTGGTTAGATAATTTAAGGGCTTTCAGGAAAGTCTTCAATCATTCTTCTACTCCTACCAGGAACGTAGAAATAGTGTTCACGACAAACGTAGGTTTTTGAGAAAAATCACATTTTTTTTCAACATTTCAAACGCCCTAGCGGCTTAACTGTATTAACGAGGTGAGTTAAACATAGGGCATTGGTTAGATAATTGAAAGGGCTTTCAGGAAAGTCTTCAATCATTCTTCTACTGCTACTAGGAATGTGGCAATAGTGTTCACGAAAAACGAAGGTTTTTCAGAAAAGTCACATTTTTGTTTACACTTTGCAAACGCTCTAGCGGCTAAACTATTGGAGCGTGGTGAGCAAAACATAGGGCATTGGTTAGATAATTGAAGGGGCTTTTAATAATGTCTTCAATCATTCTTCTACTGCTACCAGGAATGTGGCAATAGTGTTCACGAAAAACGTAGGTTTTTGAGAAAAATCACATTTTTGTTTCAACTTTGCAAACGCTCTAGCGGCTAAACTATTTGAACGAGGTGAGTCAAACATAAAGCATTGGTTAGATAATTGAAAGGGCTTTTAGGAAAGTCTTCAATCATTCTTCTACTCCTACCAGGAACGTAGAAATAGTGTTCACGACAAACGTAGGTTTTTGAGAAAAATCACATTTTTTTTCAACATTTCAAACGCCCTAGCGGCTTAACTGTATTAACGAGGTGAGTTAAACATAGGGCATTGGTTAGATAATTGAAAGGGCTTTCAGGAAAGTCTTCAATCATTCTTCTACTTTTACTAGGAATGTGGCAATAGTGTTCACGAAAAACGAAGGTTTTTCAGAAAAGTCACATTTTTGTTTCAACTTTGCAAACGCTCTAGCGGCTAAACTATTGGAGCGTGGTGAGTAAAACATAGGGCATTGGTTAGATAATTGAAGGGGCTTTTAATAATGTCTTCAATCATTCTTCTACTGCTACCAGGAATGTGGCAATAGTGTTCACGAAAAACGTAGGTTTTTGAGAAAAATCACATTTTTGTTTCAACTTTGCAAACGCTCAATCGGCTAAACTGTTTGAACGAGGTGAGTTAAATAAAAAGCATTGACTAGATAATTTGTAGTGTTTTCAGGAAAGCCTTCAACCTTTCTTCTACTCCTACTAGGAACGTGGCAATACTGTTCACGAAAAACGAAGGATTTTCAGAAAAATCACATTTTTGTTTCAACTTTGCAAACGCTCTAGCGGCTAAACTATTTGAACGAGGTGAGTCAAACATAAAGCATTGGTTAGATAATTGAAAGGGCTTTCAGGAAAGTCTTCAATCATTCTTCTACTCCTACCATGAACGTGGTAATAGTGTTCACTAAAAACGTAGGTTTTTGAGAAAAATCACATTTTTGTTTCAACTTTGCAAACGCTCTAGTGGCTGTTTGAAGAAGGTGAGTAAAATAAAAAGCATTGGTTAGATAATTTGTAGTGCTTTCAGGAAAGCCTTCAATCTTTCTTCTACTCCTACCAGAGGCTTGGCAATAGTCAAATTTTCGATTCAACTTTGCAAACGCTCAATCGGCTAGACTGTTTGAACGAGGTGAGTTAAATAAAAAGCATTGGTTAGATAATTTGTAGTGCTTTCAGAAAAGCCTTCATTCTTCTGCTCCTACCAGGGGCTTGGCAATAGTAAAATTTTCGTTTCAACTTTGCAAACGCTCTAGCGGGTAAACTGTTTGAACGTGAGTTAAATAAAAAGCATTGGTTAAATAATTTGTAGTGCTTTCAGAAAAGCCTTCAATCTTTCTTCTGCTCCTACCAGGGGCTTGACAACCGTCAAATTTTCGTTTCAACTTTGTAAACGCTCTAGCGGCTAAACTGTTTGAACGAGGTGAGTTAAATAAAAAGCATTGGTTAGATAATTTGTAGTGTTTTCAGAAAAGCCTTCAACCTTTCTTGTACTCCTACCAGGAACGTGGCAATAGTATTCACGAAAAACGAAGGATTTTCAGAAAAATCACATTTTTGTTTCATCTTTGCAAACGCTCTAGCGGCTGAACTATTTGAACGAGGTGAGTCAAACATAAAGCATTGGTTAGATAAGTCTTCAATCATTCTTCTACTGCTACCAGGAATGTGGCAATAGTGTTCACGAAAAACGTAGGTTTTTGAGAAAAATCACATTTTTGTTTCAACTTTGCAAACGCTCAATCGGCTAAACTGTTTGAACGAGGTGAGTTAAATAAAAAGCATTGGCTAGATAATTTGTAGTGTTTTCAGAAAAGCCTTCAACCTTTCTTGTACTCTTACCAGGAACGTGGCAATAGTATTCACGACAAACGTAGGTTTTTGAGAAAAATCACATTTTTTTTCAACATTTCAAACGCCCTAGCGGCTTAACTGTATTAACGAGGTGAGTTAAACATAGGGCATTGGTTAGATAATTGAAAGGGCTTTCAGGAAAGTCTTCAATCATTCTTCTACTGCTACTAGGAATGTGGCAATAGTGTTCACGAAAAACGTAGGTTTTTGAGAAAAATCACATTTTTGTTTCAACTTTGCAAACGCTCTAGCGGCTAAACTATTGAAATGAGGTGAGTCAAGCATAGGGCATTGGTTAGATAATTGAAAGGGCTTTCAGGAAAGTCTTCAATCATTCTTCTACTGCTACTAGGAATGTGGCAATAGTGTTCACGAAAAACGAAGGTTTTTCAGAAAAGTCACATTTTTGTTTACACTTTGCAAACGCTCTAGCGGCTAAACTATTGGAGCGTGGTGAGTAAAACATAGAGCATTGGTTAGATAATTGAAGGGGCTTTTAGATAATGTCTTCAATCATTCTTCTACTGCTACCAGGAATGTGGCAATAGTGTTCACGAAAAACGTAGGTTTTTGAGAAAAATCACATTTTTGTTTCAACTTTGCAAACGCTCTAGCGGCTAAACTATTGAAATGAGGTGAGTCAAGCATAGGGCATTGGTTAGATAATTTGAAAGGGCTTTCAGAAAAGTCTTCAATCATTCTTCTACTGCTACTAGGAATGTGGCAATAGTGTTCACGAAAAACGAAGGTTTTTCAGAAAAGTCACATATTTGTTTCAACTTTGCAAACGCTCTAGCGGCTAAACTATTGAAATGAGGTGAGTCAAGCATAGGGCATTGGTTAGATAATTGAAAGGGCTTTTAGGAAAGTCTTCAATCATTCTTCTACTGCTACCAGGAATGTGGCAATAGTTTTCACGAAAAACGTAGGTTTTTGAGAAAATCACATTTTTGTTTCAACTTTGCAAACGCTCTAGTGGCTTAACTGTTTGAAGAAGGTGAGTTAAATAAAAAGCATTGGTTAGATAATTTACAGTGCTTTCAGGAAAGCCTTCAATCTTTCTTCTACTCCTACCAGGGGCTTGGCAATAGTCAAATTTTCGTTTCAACTTTGCAAACGCTATAGCGGCTAAACTATTTGAACGAGGTGAGTTAAATAAAAAGCATTGGTTAGATAATTTGCAGTGCTTTCAGGAAAGTCTTCAATTTTTCTTCTGCTCCTACCAGGGGCTTGACAATAGTGTTCACGAAAAACGAAGGATTTTCAGAAAAACCACATTTTTGTTTCAACTTTGCAAACGCTCTAGCGGCTAAACTATTTGAACGAGGTGAGTTAAATAAAAAGCATTGGTTATATAATTTGAAGTGTTTTTAGAAAAGCCTTCAACCTTTCTTGTACTCCTACCAGGAACGTGGCAATAGTGTTCACGAAAAACGAAGGATTTTCAGAAAACTTACATTTTTGTTTCATCTTTGCAAACGCTCTAGCGGCTAAACTATTTAAACAAGGTGAGTCAAACATAAAGCATTGGTTAGATAATTGAAAGGGCTTTCAGGAAAGTCTTCAATCTTTCTTCTACTCCTACCAGGGGCTTGGCAATAGTTAAATTTTCGTTTCAACTTTGCAAACGCTCTAGCGGCTAAACTATTTGAACGAGGTGAGTTAAATAAAAAGCATTGGTTAGATAATTTATAGTGCTTTCAGAAAAGCCTTCAACCTTTCTTCTGCTCCTACCAGGAACGTGGTAATAGTGTTCACTAAAAACGTAGGTTTTTGAGAAAAATAACATTTTTGTTTCAACTTTGCAAACGCTCTAGCGGCTAAACTGTTTGAACGAGGTGAGTTAAATAAAAAGCATTGGTTAGATAGTTTGTAGAGCTTTCAGAAAAGCCTTCAACCTTTCTTCTACTCCTACCAGGAACGTGGTAATAGTGTTCATTCAAAACGTAGGTTTTTGAGAAAAATTACATTTTTGTTTCAACTTTGCAAACGCTCTAGCGGCTATACTATTTGAACGAGGTGAGTTAAGTAAAAAGCATTGGTTAGATAATTTGTAGTGCTTTCAGAAAAGCCTTCAACTTTTCTTCTACTCCTACCAGGAACGTGGTAATAGTGTTCATTAAAAACGTAAGTTTTTGAGAAAAATGACATTTTTTTTCAACTTTGCAAACACTCTAGTGGCTCATCTGTTTGAAGAGGATAAGTTAAATAAAAAGCATTGGTAAGATAATTTACAGTGCTTTCAGGAAAGATTTCAATCTTTCTTCTACTCCTACCAGGGGCTTGGCAATAGCCAAATTTTCGTTTCAACTTTGCAAACGCTCTAGCGGCTAAACTATTTGAACGAGGTGAGTTAAATAAAAAGCATTGGTTAGATAATTTGTAGTGCTTTCAGAAAAGCCTTCAACATTTCTTCTACTCCTACCAGGAACGTGGTAATAGTGTTCACAAAAACGTAGGTTTTTGAGAAAAATAACATTATTGTTTCAACTTTGCAAACGATCTAGTGGCTTAACTGTTTGAAGAAGGTGAGTTAAATAAAAAGCATTGGTTAGATAATTTGTAGTGCTTTCAGGAAAGCCTTCAATCTTTCTTCTACTCCTACCAGGGGCTTGGCAATAGTCAAGTTTTCTTTTCAACTTTGCAAACGCTCTAGCGGCTAAACGGTTTGAACGAGGTGAGTTAAATAAAAAGCATTGGTTAGATAATTTGTAGAGCTTTCAGGAAAGCTTTCAATCTTTCTTTTACTTTTACCATGGGCTTGGCAATAGCCAAATTTTCGTTTCAACTTTGCAAACGTTCTAGCGGTTAAATTATTTGAACGAGAAGAGACAAACATAAAGCATTGGTTGGTCAGATAATTTAAAGGGCTTTTAGGAAAGTCTTCAATCATTCTTCTACTCCTACCAGGAACGTAGTAATAGTGTTCACGAAAAACGTAGGTTTTTGAGAAAAATCACATGTTTTCAACTTTTCAAACGCCCTAGCGGCTTAACTGTATGAACGAGGTGAGTTAAACATAGGGCATTAGTTAGATAATTGAAAGGGCTTTCAGGAAAGTCTTCAATCATTCTTCTACTGCTACCAGGAACGTGGGAACAGTGTTCACGAAAAACGTAGGTTTTTGAGAAAAATCACATTTTTGTTTCAACTTTGCAAACGCTATAGCGGCTAAACTATTTGATCGAGGTGAGTCAAACATAAAGCATTGGTTAGATAATTTAAGGGGCTTTCAGGGAAATCTTCAATCATTCTTCTACTCCTACCAGGAACGTGGTAATAGTGTTCACTAAAAACGTAGGTTTTTGAGAAAAATCACATTTTTGTTTCAACTTTGCAAACGCTCTGGTGGCTTAACTGTTTGAAGAAGGTGAGTTAAATAAAAAGCATTGGTTAGATAATTTGTAGTGCTTTCAGGAAAGCCTTCAATCTTTCTTCTACTCCTACCAGAGGCTTGGCAATAGTCCAATTTTCGTTTCACCTTTGCAAACGCTCTAGCGGCTAAACTATTTGACCGAGGTGAGTTAAATAAAAAGCATTGGTTAGATAATTTGTAGAGCTTTCAGGAAAGCTTTCAATCTTTCTTTTACTCCTACCATGGGCTTGGCAATAGCCAAATTTTCTTTTCAACTTTGCAAACGTTCTAGCGGTTAAACTATTTGAACGAGAAAGGACAAACATAAAGCATTGGTTAGATAATTTAAAGGGCTTTCAGGAAAGTCTTCAATCATTCTTCTACTTTTCCAGGAATGTGGCAATAGTGTTCACGAAAAACGAAGGTTTTTCAGAAAATTCACATATTTGTTTCAACTTTGCCAACGCTCTACCGGCTAAACTATTGAAATGAGGTGAGTCAAATATAGGGCATTGGTTAGATAATTGAAAGAGCTTTTAGGAAAGTCTTCAGTCTTTCTTCTACTGCTACCAGGAATGTGGCAATAGTGTTCACGAAAAACGTAGGTTTTTGAGAAAAATCACATTTTTGTTTCAACTTTGCAAACGCTCTAGTGGCTTAACTGTTTGAAGAAGGTGAGTTAAATAAAAAGCATTGGTTAGATAATTTACAGTGCTTTCAGGAAAGCCTTCAATCTTTCTTCTACTCCTACCAGGGGCTTGGCAATAGCCAAATTTTCGTTTCAACTTTGCAAACGCTATAGCGGGTAAACTATTTGAACAAGGTGAGTTAAGAAAAAGCATTGATTAGATAATTTGTAGTGCTTTCAGGAAAGCCTTCAATCTTTCTTCTACTCCTACCAGAGGCTTGGCAATAGTCAAATTTTCGATTCAACTTTGCAAACGCTCAATCGGCTAAACTGTTTGAACGAGGTGAGTTAAATAAAAAGCATTGGTTAGATAATATGTAGTGCTTTCAGAAAAGTCTTCATTCTTCTGCTCCTACCAGGGGCTTGGCAATAGTAAAATTTTCGTTTCAACTTTGATAACGCTCTAGCGGCTAAACTGTTTGAACGAGGTGAGTTAAATAAAAAGCATTGGTTAGATAATTTGTAGTGCTTTCAGAAAAGCCTTCAATGTTTCTTCTGCTCCCACCAGGGGCTTGACAATAGTCAAATTTTTGTTTCATTTTGCAAACGCTCTAGCGGCTAAACTGTTTGAATGAGGTGAGTTAAATAAAAAGCATTGGTTAGATAATTTGCAGTCTTTCAGGAAAGTCTTCAATTTTTCTTCTGCTCCTACCAGGGGCTTGACAATAGTCAAATTTTCGTTTCAACTTTGCAAACGCTCTAGCGGCTAAACTATTTGAACGAGGTGAGTTAGATAAAAAGCGTTGGTTAGATAATTTGAAGGGCTTTCAGGAAAGTCTTCAATCATTTTTCTGCTCTTACCAGTGTCACGCCACAAAAG
>JBAWJQ010006548.1:0-41053 GCA_037783105.1 Bactrocera zonata
CATTTCTTCTTCTTCTTCTTCTTTACTGGCGTAGACACCGCTTACGCGATTATAGCCGAGTCAACAACAGCGCGCCAGTCGTTTCTTCTCTTCGCTACGTGACGCAATTGGATATTCCAAGCGAGGCCAGGTCCTTCTCCACTTGGTCCTTCCAACGGAGTGGAGGTCTTCCTCTTCCTCTGCTTCCCGCGGCGGGTACTGCGTCGAATACTTTCAGAGCTGGAGTGTTTTCATCCATCCGGACAACATGACCTAGCCAGTGTAGCCGCTGTCTTTTAATTCGCTGAACAATGTCAATGTCGTCGTATATCTCGTACAGCTCATCGTTCCATCTAATGCGATATTCGCCGTGGCCAACGCGCAAAGGACCATAAATCTTTCGCAGAACCTTTCTCTCGAAAACTCGCAACGTCGACTCATCCGTTGTTGACATCGTCCAAGCCTCTGCACCATATAGCAGGACGGGAATTATGAGTGACTTATAGAGTTTGGTTTTTGTTTGTCGAGAGAGGACTTTGCTTCTCAATTGCCTACTTAGTCCAAAGTAGCACCTGTTGGCAAGAGTTATCCTGCGTTGGATTTCTAGGCTGACATTGTTGGTGGTGTTAATGCTGGTTCCAAGATAGACGAAATTATGTACAACTTCAAAGTTATGACTGTCAACAGTGACGTGAGTGCCAAGTCGCGAGTGCGACGACTGTTTGTTTGATGACAGGAGATATTTCGTCTTGCCCTCGTTCACTGCCAGACCCATTTCTTTTGCTTCCTTGTCCAGTCTGGAGAAAGCAGAACTAACGGCGCGGGTGTTGAGGCCGATGATATCAATATCATCGGCATACGCCAGCAGTTGTACACTCTTACAGAAGATGGTACCTCACTCAACTCAACTCAACAGAGAAGGTACCATCTTCTATAAAAAAAAACTTAAAAATTTACAAAACCAAATAACTTCAAATTCCGGAAGTTTACCGTTAACTGTTTTACAAGAGCATCGGTGGTTCAGTGGTAGAATGCTCGCCTGCCACGCGGGCGGCCCGGGTTCGATTCCCGGCCGATGCAAAACTTCTTTTTTTTTTTAATAGTCATACCCGAGAACTGACGTCACAGCGTTTGTTGACTGTTAATTTGTTTTTTCTACTAATTTATGATATAATGGATTTTACGAAGTTAATAGCGATAAAGGGGTTCAAAATAAGACGACGTAAAAGAAAGCTCCAGGACGGAGAAACTAGTAAAGACATTTCACGATATTTCACATCCAGACCATAAAATGCAGCGGTTTATTTAACTAGTCGGATTATAATAATGAATATTGATCAGCTATGATTCCAACTTTTTTGCGAGCGAGCTTTATAGTTTTCGAGGAATGGAGCTGAGCTGACATACCTTAGCTGGATAAAAATTCAGGTCCGTTTAGGTTCCTCAGACCTGACTGTCATGGGAACAGTTTGACTGCTTATTGACCCTGGTAACGGTCGACTTTTACGACAAGGGAAACGAGCTTAACTTTTAACAAAGCTTGATTAACAGTTCAAATTTTCTCCAGTATTTTTCACTAACAAACAGATCCAAGAGCTCCAATTTCCCCAACAAGCATCGGTGGTTCAGTGGTAGAATGCTCGCCTGCCACGCGGGCGGCCCGGGTTCGATTCCCGGCCGATGCATAAAATATTTTTTAAAATGTGCTCAATAAATAACAATTATCTATACAAACGTTTGCATACTAATTTCTACTCACATAAATTCCGCTAAAATTATTGCTATGTTTACGTCACTATGTTTTGACAGGCATCGTCAGAATTCAATTTCAGTTCATTATGAACATATTCCAGTAATAAACTTACCTGCAAAGAAGAAGAAGAGAAAAAGATTAATCGCAATCAATTTAGACATTATTTACAAATAATTGAAAAGCCAAGAGCCAAAAGCCAACAACAAGGGCAATGCAGCAATGCTTTAGTGAGTCCGGGAACCGCTTTAAATACTTTAAGAGAAATTATCTAATTAAATTAAAACCTTTTGACATTAATCTCAATAGTATTCAAGAGACAGGTTCGTCTGCGACATAGCGCTATCAACAGCAGCACTTCTTGGTGCAAAAAAAAGCAGAGCTGCCACACCACAGTGGCAGGCAATCAGTCGTTGGAAAAGGCGTTCGTGATATTGCATGCTGAATATATATACATATATTAATATATAGCAGTGTATACATCGAGCGCAGAAGAACCTGTTCGCTTGTCTTGAAATGTCTTACCACATGTACTTGCCACACTCCCGGCCAACGAAACACACTTTGATTACAACAGAAGGATGCTGTGCGGCCACGCAATCCGAGCAACGCGCAAACTAAGCGCCACCTGAATTAATTGTAAGCACGGCAAAACAAGTTCAAAAGCATATAAAAACAAAAGGCAGAACAAATCTTACGACGGAGCATACAGGCTACGGCAGAAGATTGGCCAAATGCGGCTGAGGCTAGAGTACTACAGTCGAGTAAAGCCAAGAAGCGCGCAAGAAAAACGATTCGAATTAAAATAAACCAAGCGGTGCCGATGCTGCTTCGCCAAGCGGCCTCCATAAGTGCATATACAACAACAATATACAACACAATACGATTGCGCATTGTATCCTGGGCACTGTGCCACATATTCGAAGATCGTTTGTTTTCGCAAACAACCACAGGAAGACTGTCTAACATGCAGCTCAAAGCAGTTGTGTTGTTGCTGTGGGATCGTACCAGTTTCGCAAAGACACACAGCGTCAGTCGGTCAGTTTATTTGGGATCTGTCATTCGTGCAGATCTCTCGGAAGTGGAGGCGTCGCAAGCAAGGTAGAAGGGTAGCGGACGAAGAGCAGACGGACAACGTGTCGCCACTTCGTCGCCTGTCTGGGGCGCGTTCCTTGCCAACACATAGTAAAAAGGTAAGTGGCGAGCCCCAAGGCGGAATATTTTGAACGCGCAAAAGGAATCAACCAACACACACATACATACACACATGGTCATATACAGGTGTGGATATATGACAAGCAAGTGTTAGTATGTTTGCCCTGCGGTTTGGGAGCTCGCCGTACGGCTATGCCAAAGACGAATGATTAAAAAATGAGGCAAACAAGTGTGCGGCGTTTGTGGAAAAGTACGCGCGCCGCACTAATTAAAAAAGAAGAAAGCTATGTTAGTGTTAAAATTGTGTGACTTTTAATTAAAATGCTGTCGAATTTTGACTTCCGACGTGCTGTAGACATGCCACAAGTAAAACAAGTAAACATTAAAAAAACAACAACAACTTAAGTAGATGAGAAATGTAAGTGAGCGAAAGATAGTGCGACAGTGTGACAGAGAACGCTTGAGAAGGAAAGCCGACGTTGCAATGTGGCATGTGACAGGCATACTTCGGCCAACAAGGTGTCGAAAACAAACAACAAAAATTTCAAATTTTAACCAGAACGCACTTGACGCTTTCAAACTATTTTGAGTTATCACATCGCAAATGAACTGCAATAACCCATTGAACTTCGACGAGAAAGCCGCGAACGAAAGAAAAAACCTAAAGAAAGTTGGGAAGAACATAATTTAATAAATAAAAAAAGACCGAAACGCTTAAAGTCACATTCAACTAAGTACGTCATAAATTATATGTTTCATTTATATCAACGCATAAAAATCGATTTTATTACATTTTTATTACCGGCATTCAAGATAAAGACACAAAAGACACAGGCAGACAGCTCTACACGCAAGCGCAGAAATAAACCTCAACGACTCGCGCGACACAAGCGGTTGTACTTGGAAAGGGGTCATAAGCACAAGCTGTAAACAAGAATCCCAGCCGTTAAGGAAATATGTGGGGAAGACAAAATGTGACAATAATAAGCAGCATGGTAAAAGCGACAGTTTAAAGCGGAGCGCAATCAAGTCAGTGGACAGGCGACCACAGTGTTCACCATTTATTTAAGTTATCAGTATTACAACGATTGTTACAGTGATTCACAAAATTCAGAATAAAGGAGGTGTGCGCATAAAAACATAGATATAACAACTTGACACGCTGATGAACCCTTTCTCTCAGCGTTTACTGGCTAGGGTTACTCGACCAATGAAAGAATTAGTAACTCCTCAGGGTGAAATGTTTGGAAAAATATTTCCTATTGACTACCGCGTAGCAAGTACACTTAGAACAAATTTTCTCTCACATTTCGGAACTTTGCGCAACCCTAATTAACAGACTCGACTCGGTAAGCAATAATGAATCAGCAAACAACCCTGTGATAGTTTTACTCTTGACCAAATGTCTGACTATTTGTTCAAAGTCTGACATTATAGGTGCATAGAATAAGCTCTTACACCGGAAACTGCTTCTAATTGTTATGTGTGGCTTGATTTTAGAACAGTCGTTTCACTGTAAAGTCTCCCGATGAAGAAAATTATGTTATTTCAACATTCTATTTTAAGAACAACTCCAAGGGCAGCTCTTGAACTGGTACTGAACCAGCCACCTATAGAACTCTTCGCTGAAAACTGCGCAGTAAAACAGGCGGGACGACTACTGGCTGCAGGAGAATTTACATATAGAACCTTCGGGCATAGCTCGAAGGGTAATGCCGATTGGGCAAACACCGACTTTTCAACTGGTAAAGAAGGTTCAAAGTAAACATAGAAAAAGATGGCTGGCGTAAAGGTATGCTAGCTTGGCAGAACGCTCTAAACATTTATACGGATGGCTTGAAAATGGATGATGTAGTCGATACAGGAATATACTGTCCAGAGTTAGGCATGAAGCAACCTTTTAAGTTGCTGTCAAGCTGAGGACTTTGCTATTGCGAAAGCCGCGGAGCTGGTCTCTCTAATTTACCTGCAGGCAATTACAGAGTCTACGTAGCCAGCCAGGCAGCAATTAAGGCAATAACCTTATATCGCATATCGGCCAGAAGTGTCTTGGAAGTGTTGCCAGAGGCAGGCAACTACAGACATCAAGGGTAATTAAATAGTGGACGAGAAAAAAAAAACGAGAACCTGATCATTGGGAAAACCATACATTGTCTATACGACGATCAGGACAGAAGCATGGTAAAAAAAATTAACCCGATGGAGCGAGCTACCTGGTTGCAAAACTGCAAAAGTCATGTGCACAACGGTAGATCGAAAGAACAAAATTTCTATTGGCACTCAATAGAAGAGACTATAGGAACATGGACGGAATAGTAACTGGTCACTGTCGAAAGTCAGCACACGCCCGCAGAATGGGGCTGACAGATCGATAAGATTGAAATAAGAAATAATGGAACATCTCTTCTGCACTTGTCCTGCATTGGCAAGATTAAGAAACATTTGGGGTTCCGCTATCTGTGTTTTATTACTGAATAGATAGGATTCATGTAAGCTTGGCCTCTGTTGGGCTATCATTAGTTCTTGCGCTGTCGCAGAACCTTTTAACTCAAAGTGGATCGTAAAAGGTCTAGTGAGCTCTTCTCCATTTTTTTGATTTATGGTAACTAAAGCACTTTTTTTCTTTTTACTTTTTATGATCCGATCTTGTAAGGAGTTCTGCAGTTAACGCGGCGACACACTTTTTACGAGGACTGCCGGATATGAGGCCCTAATGGCCGAGTTTTGAATATTTTTCTTTGAAATTTTCACAAAACCTTTTTAAAAATTATTTGGAAGTTTGAAAAAAATATAAAATTTTTTAAATAAAAAAAAAATAAAAAGATACTGTTTTTTACTCGACGAAACCCATGTAACCTCTTAAGGCGCTCTGTCGACTGTTTACGGAAGAACTATGTTCTGATTTTATAAAGAACTGAATATAAGAATCCACATGCGATTCCCATCTTTAGGGTCAGCTATTAAACTTAACTCTTATCTAAACCAACGATAAGAACTTAGTGGAACTAGGAGGCTGTCTCGTATCTTGAGATTCTTAAAAACGTCCATACTTTGCATCATCTGACTAACATTTACATATTTTGACCAATTTAAAACTCCTCCTAAGATTATGATTCTCTTCAGTTAAAGGTATTAAAATTTGTTCCATACCGTTTCGGTCTAAATTCTAAGACCTAAACGCTTCTAACCGATAGGATAGACATAGATATATAAAAGTTATAGACAACACCGCGCGTTTTCAACAAATTTTTTGGATTTATAATTATAGTTTTTTCGTGAAATAAATTTAGTTTGTGATTTGTTTCTACCTTTCTTTGTCTTAAGTTGTATCTTTTATTTATATCTCACTTACGAGATAAAACAAACAAAGATAAAGAAGAAAAATTTAATCGTGACAATTTTCAGAGTCACTGTAAGTAGGAATTAAAGATACTGCAGTAAATAATGAAGATTTCAGCGGTGGACATTTTTGTGTCTAGGCTTACATACTCTCTAAGAATTATAGTGGGACAACATGTCAAATCTTAAGCCTGATGTCAAGTCCCAAGCGATTAGGTACTTGTAAAAATGTCGAAACACAAATTTCAAACAAGTATCATTTCATTAGTAAAATTAGGTGTCAAAATAAATCTCGGTACACAAACATCATAGAATAAAAAAGCGACACATGTTAGATGTCACTTATAAATATTTGGATTTTAACCTATAAGCGCATAAATATGCGAGGTGATAACATATTGATATATATATTGAGCGTACTTATGTATATGATACTCACTAATGAAATAAATATAGCTGATAAGAAACTCTACTCTGTAAGAACATACAAGAGTTTGCGGACTCATAAATTTAAAATGTTAATGTTGATGGCGTGTGTTCAATGTATACAGTTACTTCCACAATGCAACAAACCTACAACAACTACTTTGAAGAAATTTTAAAAAGACTTGCGAAAAGGAAAAAATAACCGTGTGGTTAAGAAAGCCATCAAAGCGACACCTTTAGCCGCGCCGCAGGGAACCATCATTAAAACCACTTTTAATTGAAAGCGCTTATTTTGCAAACACATTGTTGTTGGAGTAAATTGTTATAAAATTAGTTACTTTATTGGCAGAAACAGCGGGTAGTATTCAATATATATGTAGACAGTATCAATTTCAAATTCAAGGGCTTTGTTCGATGTAGGTGAAACCCATTCTTTTTTCTTTACGAACCTCTTAGTTGGTACATCAAAAGTAAGTGGATTTTCAGAGTAAATTTCACGCCTAAAGGAGGTTTCGAACTGGCCGAATAAACGACTGAAATATTTTAAGACCATTCTCTGAGGATAATTTAACACAATTCCACGATCTTATATTAGCAGTTCATCCAGCGGAGATGGACTGACCTACCGGCTGGGTGGATTTTTTGGATTCATAAGGTCTGATCAACATTGACTAACATAAAAGAAGCTCAAAAGGCTCACAAGAGATCTACTACGCCGAATTAAAAAGTCACCTGGAAGTTCGAAAATCTTTATATTAGGTACATATATGGGTGTCAGGGATCCGATTCAACCCAATTTTGATATACAGAAATACTACTGTTAGGAAAAGATTCTGTCTGAATTTCATCTGTTCACGTTAAACATTTTTGCAGTTTTTTGTTCAAAATTGAAAAAGGGAAAACGACATATAAAAATATCACATTATTAACTAAATATTATCTCCATTTCTCTTATTCCACAATTTATACAGCACCAAGTTAATATTTATGTTAATGAGTTTTCAATACTACGGATTTCATGGCGCTTCAGCAATAATTAACGCAGATAATTGATTACTAGTGGAAGAGAAAACACGACACTAAGCAATTTCTTCGGATTTGGTGAGATATAACCTTAAATATAAGCATCGGTGGTTCAGTGGTAGAATGCTCGCCTGCCACGCGGGCGGCCCGGGTTCGATTCCCGGCCGATGCAATAATATATCTTTTTAGGGAATTAATGCAAAACTGATTACTTTTAAGCTTGTTTAAATAAACATATTAAAATAAACAAACAATTATAAAATATCACCTTGACGTATTTTTCGAAGTTTATCAGTTATAAATGCTTTCAGCTTAAACAATTGATTTTGAAACTTTTTCTTGCAAAAAACTAATATTTATTTTTAAACCACTGACTTCACAAACGGATCTTAGTAGTAGTATATGACTCGGAAATTGCTGATGCTGTTAGATCTTTACGGCGACTAAAGATTAATTAATTTAAAGGCATAAGGATCTAGTTCTATGTATATTTTGAAACAAATAGGTCTAGTATTAAAAGACAAAATAAATAAATTTGGTCTGATAGAAATTAGATGAGGTTTGCAGTGAGACCTAAGGTCCATTGTGCCCGTTGATCTGGTAACTTAACGTTTGTCAACGGGGATACATCTTTCGTAACTTCAAAGCTAAATTAAAAACTGACGCGATACATATTAATAAGACATTAATAAGTCGAAGTTCGAAAGGGAGCAACTCAAACACCGAAAAGCCAAAGTCATGTTTTGATAAATGTAAACGAATATCGAATTTCTTTAGTATTTATAAAATATAACGCTGCATCGGCCGGGAATCGAACCCGGGCCGCCCGCGTGGCAGGCGAGCATTCTACCACTGAACCACCGATGCTTCTTGAACCTGTCTTAAATATTGGATAACCTAAGTCACTATTAGTTCGCTAATTGTTTAAAAGTTGCAATGGAATTGATGAAATTCGTTTCATTCTTCTTGCCGAGCCTTCAACAGCGCATCAGTCATTTCTTCATTTCACTATTTGGCGCCAATTCGAGATACCAAGCGCAGCCAGGTGTTTCTCCACCTGGTCTTTCCAACGAAGTGGAGGTCTTTTTCTTCCTTCGCTTCCGCCGGCAGACACTTTAAAGGCAGGTACAATTCAAAATTCAGTTCAGTGTGGAGTCGCACGGCGGTCGGGTGCCAGACTCACAGCACGCCAGAGGATTTGGGTAGGGGTCGGACCCAACTAGAGTGGAAAAGGTGTTCCTTCCACCTGACCAATTAGAACCAAATAATCACGCGATGGCGTGAGCCTGTCGCCGGCTCTGCTGCTTAAGACCACTCCTCAGCACTAAGCTAAATATATACCATTTATTTAAACCCCAGAATCTATTCAGCATTTTACCCGAATAAGTTGTTGGATAATACACTAATTCGATGGATAATAAAAAATGGATAGACAATTTTTCAGACCCCTACATATACAAAATTCCATAATCGATTCAAATCTCGGGAGTTTACCGTTAAATTTTTTATAAGAGCATCGGTGGTTCAGTGGTAGAATGCTCGCCTGCCACGCGGGCGGCCCGGGTTCGATTCCCGGCCGATGCAATTAATATTTTGTTGTCTACAGAAAAATTAGATTATAATTAATGTCTTTGCATATTCAAATTACCACTAGTCCCTGAGGTAATGAATCAAGTTAATTGATATAGGTTTGACTGTGCATAAGTGCCGTTTAGTGTTGTACTAATATATTTCATAAATATTTATATTTTTAGCCTTAATTAGTGTGACCAAGACTTATCATAATTTCCTAATTAAAAAGTAATTAAAGAGAAAACCAGTAGCGACTACCTTTGCACTCGGTCCATTAATAACTTGCTCTTGGGCGACTACGGTGCTTACGACTTTGAGTTAGTATGACAATTAGTAACACCACAACTGCTGCAGGTGGTTCACCAAGCAGCTAAGCATATTTTTACGATCAGCATGCGTTGATCATGCGGCGAAGTGTGGAAGTAGAAATCGTCTGCTGCGTCGTAAAACTTTTATACATTTTCAAGTGATAGTTCAAAGCTGCATTTATGTAAAATTGGTAAGTAAGATGAGCATAACTGAAATTGGGTAATTTGAAAGTTTATTTTAAGAGGCATCGGTGGTTCAGTGGTAGAATGCTCGCCTGCCACGCGGGCGGCCCGGGTTCGATTCCCGGCCGATGCATTATAGTATTATTCAGTTCATATTAATAAGACTATAATTTTACTTTTCTGTGAAGCGTTAAATGATGTAGAAAATGCATTACCAAAAATATTAGTGTAGAGAAAGAATAGAAGGTAAGTCGAAGAAAAAATTAAATTTTTCTAATTTTTGTGTTTTAACTTCCTCTTCCTCACTGTAAATCCATTTTAAGTCGCATTAACTGTTCTACATACACTACAGCAGTCAGCCCAGTAGTGACATGGCGACCAGAATTTCCACTTGATCCAAATACTTAGTGGTCATAGGTGCTTTAGAAGCTGCCTATGCAAATGTCGTCTTGACTTTAGCCTATATTGTCCAACATGTACTGTTAGAGGTAGTCCCACGGTGGAAAATTTTACTGCACTTATGTTCGATTTTTCTTTAAAATTGAAAGCTCTCAGCGAAGCGGCGACACTAATTATGAGAACAGATTACAACAGATAAGGTGGACGGACTGGCTGCGTACAATAGAGGAGATTTAAATGTCTTCTTCTCTCTCATGAAGTAATACTTTGTCTTCTTACCGTAGGAGAGACATTAGATGGAAGTATGTTAGGTTTAGCGGATTAAAGTCCCGCGCTCCGGCTTTCGATGCTTCTTCCTACTATAAAAAAAACCCCGTGGCATTATTAAGAATTTCAAATTCCAAAATTTGCAGTTTAAAGCCCTATCATATATCAGGATTTACCCTTTCTGTTCACTAAAAATGTATATACATATAATATAAATCAGTATTGCGGGGTACGAGAAGTTTTAGAACTGACAGACTCCTCGGTTATTTCCGATAATTTTCGATAATAACATTAATTCTTCAAAAGAGGTAAAGTTTCTTCTATTTAAAATTACCAAATGTACAGCATTTTTATGCAGAACCCACATGAAGGGTCACAGGCATCAATATTTGATACTAATATAGTTTTCGGGATAAATATATTTTTCAAAATCCTTCGAAATATTATGAAAAATAAGAAAATACTACTTTTTCTACCGAAACCTTCAGTGACTAGTTTTATCGCTGAAGAATGTCTTTGCAGTACGATGCTAAGCTAACAGTCTTGGCCTAATAAAAAAGCGCATCCGGTCCGGGTTTTGTTATTGAAACCGTTATCGATGGTGAATCAAAACTATCGATAGTTAGATAGTGAGAACGCAACAAAGTTTGCCAACATCCGCTGCTAAAGGAAAAGTCCCCCAACAACGTACTTATCTAATCATTTTGTCTACTAACCACTCAGTCTGATGGAAATGAATTCCTAAGAGCGTCTGCCGCAACCAACGAACGGCAGGGAGCATACAGATTATTTATACGCTATTCTAGCTAAGCGCTACAATTCTGAACTTACCGGAACCGCTGCACGCTGGTTAAGTGGGAATAAAAATTCATAACCTAGAAAAATTATGACACTGGAGCATATTTAATGAATTGCCGTTTACATTAGCAGAATTAAAATTCTTTCATAATGATTTCTGCTCTAACTAAGAAGGGCATAAATTAAGTTTAGTTATGATTTGTTTCCTTCAATGAGTCTTGCTTTCTCTCGTTATTTCCAAAGCTTTCCGCTCGCTGTCATTACTTCGGAACTTTATTATAAGCTCTTTGAATATTTTCTGAATCCAATTCAACAAAATAACTTATTGCAACATTAAATAAGCAAATTTATTGCCGACTAAAACCGCATTGAATTAAGAACATGCATCTCTACGCCTCTCTACCTAGCCCGAAAGACAGACTCAGAGCATATGCGCTCATAATGAGCTTTGCCGCTAGACATTCACTGCAAATTTAGCTAACCAGAAACAACAACACCGCACACATTGTTGTTGTGCCGGAGTACACACCTTTCGTGCTGGTGTCACACTCAATTACTGTGCAGGTATTTGTGCTTCCAGGGCAGGGTGTCCATTGACTTGGCGCGGACCTTAAATCAGACACACACAACTCGTCGGCTTAACGAGTGCAGTTTGTGGCTTGGACCTCAGCTTATGTCTTGGCATTGTTTTGTTTTTGCGCTATGTTACTCTGTGTTCTGTATGGATCGAGGCCGTACGAATATGTGGTGGCGGCGCGGCGGCTTCTTTTGATGATCAGTGTGAGCTTCGCGCATATTTTTGTTATTGTTGCCAGTAGTTGAAGTATAGATGTGTGTGTAGGTATGCAAACAGGGCAGTCGGCTTTGACTTCACAAGCTGCAGCTCTTATTTATTACAATCCACATATGTACTTATGTATGCAGCATTCTTGCTTGCATTTTCAACGCTTTTAAGGTTCAGCTTAACTAGTTCCAACCGAGGACTTCGCCGGCTTCGCGAAATATTGCAAATACTCATATACTTAAGTACTTAAGCACTTATCCTTGCATACTTGTTAAAAGCGAGAAAATATTTTTACACTTGTTATGTTGTGGCCACCATCCAGCTAATGTAACTTCCATGTTTTTGTAAGCGTATAAAGAAATGCGAAGAATCGCAAATTAATCCGCGAAGGCAGAAAATTACAAAAATTCATTGAAGATGTCGGATTGAGTTAGCGTTAATTATTCTAACTACTTTTATTAGAACATGAACTGTAGGCTTGATATACTGTCGCACTTTCAGGTTCGAACATCATAAAAATCCTTCTTGGTATATTTTCCAATTAGCGGCATGACTGTTCTAGAGGGTCGGCCCGACTCCAAAATATACGTTCCACTTTTCCAACAGGATATATAATTGGAGTTAGCAAGCTTCTCTTTAAAATGGGAGTATTCATCTCTATCACTATATACTACAAGAGGGACAGCGTCTATAAATGTTTTCTTCTTCTTCTTTATTGGCGCAGACACCGCTAACGCGGTTATAGGTGAGTTTATAACAGCGCACAAGTCGTTCTTCCTTTTCGCTGTTTGGCGTCAATTGGAGATTCCAAGTGTAGCCAGATCCTTCTCTACCTGAAGGTCTTCCTCTGCTTAGCCCGGCGAATACTGCGACGAATACTCTCAGAGCTAGAGTGTTTTCATCCATCTGGCCATGCCTCTATAATATATAGCAGAACGGGCATTATGAGCGATTTGTAGAGTTCGGTCTTCGGAGTTCGGAATTCGTCAAGAGAGGACTTTACTTTGAAAAAGCACCTGTTGGCCAGAGTTCTTCCGCGTTGGGTTTCGATGCTGACATTGTTGTGGGTGTAAATGCTGGTTCCAAGATAGACGAAGTTATCTATGACTTCGAGGTTATGACCGTCAATAGTGACGTGGGAGCCAAGTCGACGACTGTTTGTTTTATTATAGGAGATATTTCGTCTTGCCTCGTTCAAAACCAGACCCATACGCTTCGCTTCCTTATCCAGCCTAGAGAAAGAGGGGGTTGAAGCTGTTGATATTAATATTCTCGGCCTACGCCAATAGCTGTACACTCTTAGAGATTGAACCTTCTCTATTTAGCTCTACAGCTCGTATTATTTTCTCCAGCGATACATTAAAGAAGTCACACGATAGGGAGTATCTTTGTCGGAGGGAGGTCCTTCCCGATCCGGACGGGATTGCCATGTGTGTCAATCTTCCTTTCACGGGTCTATTCCACGATTTGACGCATGGTGATTGTAGATTTTTTAGGTCTACAGCCAGACTTTTAAGGTCCAATCAGTTAGGACTGCCAAGTCAGGGAAAAAATAACCCTCATTCCTTCTCAGATGGTTAATATTAATTTGTAGTTCCATCAGAGATGGGGAACTCAACGAATTGATGAATATTAGCAGTGGCAATGTATGAAACATGATTCCATCATTTACCTCCTTTGTAACGACAGTCATCCGATGTATGCATCGCATTCAGAGCCGAAAAAAACAGACAAGATTTTGGAATCTTTAAATTACTTAAAACGGGAAAAACAATCAGATTCAGCTATATTTATAGAGCGAAATCGCAAAAAAAAAAAAAAAAACCCATTTGAAGAGAGCGTTTCGATCCATTACGTCAATGAACAGTGCCGCAAATCGATGAATATGATTTCAAAATTGTATATATTTCGATTCAAATCGTTTTCGCATCCTTGATATACTCAGCGACCCTCTTCGCAGCCCTCAAAAAATGCTCAATGAAGAAAAATTTGGGGAATTCAAAAATTGAAAATCTATAGAAAATAACGAGATGATGAATCGCACAATCGGAAAAATGTATTTGTAATAAAATAATGTATGAACAAGCCTTCATTATTTTTGTAAGCTTTTTTTTTAAAGATAGTAGTTATCACCATATCCAAATGTTTACCGGAATCAAAAAGCATCGGTGGTTCAGTGGTAGAATGCTCGCCTGCCACGCGGGCGGCCCGGGTTCGATTCCCGGCCGATGCAACCAACGTTTTATAAAAAGAAATATTGTGAAAAGATAGGATCGGATCCAGAAGAAAAAAGTATAAGTGTATAGAAAAAGTAGGCGTGGCGAGAAAGTAAACAGGGGGTTATTATCCTGTACTGGACAAAAACTAGTTTATGTCTAGCTCATTAATATACCCTGCTTTGTTAGGTTAATTAACTCGTAATTTTTATATTTTTGTACAATTTATTTCAAAAATTTTTATTAAAAAGACCCTGATTTTTGGTACGAAGCATCGGTGGTTCAGTGGTAGAATGCTCGCCTGCCACGCGGGCGGCCCGGGTTCGATTCCCGGCCGATGCAAATATATATTTTTGCTTTAAATAACATTTTAGTAAATCTTTTAATCAATCAATCATCAATGTCTTCAAAACATACTTGTACAAAGTTGAAATTAGCTTTCTGAGTGAAGCAACTTGTGTTAGTATAGAAAAAATTAATCAAAAGGAATTTCGTGTGTTATTAAATCATAGATTTTTGTGGGGAAAAGTCCTATTGAAGCCTAAGTTTGGCTTGATGAGCATTATTGGGACTCTCACCAGAGGAATCAACCATTTCGAAGTGACTTGTTAAGTTTGAACGAGGGGAAATAAGCACCAAGGACGATGCATGGAGTGGATGTTCCAAAGAGCCGACGAAAACATGAAAAAAGTACCCAAACTATTTTTGACGAGGCATAAGCAGTCAACCGAGTGAGCTTTTTTTGAGGCTGCAGGCAAGTGGTATTACAAAAACGATGTTGAAAAGACGTTTTATCAAAAAAATCTATCTTGCTATATGAACTTTTCAGCCAATCTGATGCGATAGTTTAGTAGGTCTTAATTAGTATTTCAAATTTTTATGTGTTATTGAAAACGAATCTATCACATTTGTCTACCCATACTCATTTCATGAAAATTGTGATCCTGCAAACTTTGTTCAGTATCGCGAAATCAGTATAATAGATTTAATATTTCGGTTCGTAGAGAGAAAACATGGGAACAGGAAGGATATAGGATGGACCACCCGATCCATCAATTCGTAGACTGGGCTGTAGGGCGGCTGCGGAAGCGTTGGAATGCCGGCCTTGGTTAAGTAGCTGTTCACAAGAAAGGCGGTGTGAGCCGGGGCGACGTCATGGTGCGACTTCCAATCGGCTGCGATGTATTGTCGGACCCGTAAAACTTGGCGTTGACGGTTTGTCCAGGAGGAACAAATTCATGATGGACAATGCCTTTGGTGTCAAAAGAGACAATGAGCATCGTTTTCTCTTTGGACTTGTTCATTCATCAGCGACCTCTTCCCGGCTTTTCAAAAAGGCCTGGTGCCATCGAAACACACCACTTCTTGCTAAAACAACATCTGCTTGATCATATCAAATGTCTCAGTCGCAAATTTTCCGAGTTTTACACAAAATTTAATTGCGTACCTCTGCTTTAACGAATGCTGCATTTTCGGCTTGCACCACTCACAGAAACACGTTGTGCGAAAATGTTTGTCCTGACTCTCTAGGTGCTCGGAGACAACTGGATAGCCGCTCGTTCGTTAACCAGGAACGTCATCTATCGAATCCAGCCGGTGCGAGCACGCTCCGAAGTACAGTCGCGGTGGAAGAAAATCAATCCTATTACTTTCAGGTCAAACCCGGTATATGTATCCGCGAGACGTTTGATACTAAATGAAGTTTCCGATATTTCCCAAATTTTAAATTTTACAAAAATGCTGGTTAACTTTATAACAAGCATCGGTGGTTCAGTGGTAGAATGCTCGCCTGCCACGCGGGCGGCCCGGGTTCGATTCCCGGCCGATGCAATAACTCTTTTTTCAATGGTTGTAGACGGGGCATGACGTCACAATTGTCAACATTTTGTCGTCCAAAGCAAGCTAAATGATGAAGATCAACTAAATGATGAAGGCTTTTGACACTAAGGATGTTAACGGGAACCTTAAAAGTTTATTCGACTTGATTACGTCTGACAATAATAATTATAAGGAACAATTAGAGGATTTTCTGGGAAATAAATCTTTTGCACCTGGCATCTGGTAAGTTTTTTTATGTTATAGTGGACACTTATATTGATCAGTTATAGCCCCTAAAACTGGCGAAATTAGAGAGCCTAGATTCAGATTTTCTTTGGGCTAGAAAGATCTTACGACTGTAAAGAAACCAGTTATCCAGCGCTCGCCAAGAACTCGTGAGACCCAGCTATTCAGAGGTAAAATTCAAGAAGATATCGGAGTCCCGTCCGGTTGAGGTCCTATTCCTTGCTAGCGCAACAGCTTCACAAATACCTACGTTTCTGATCTGTCTTTCAGCCATACCAGTTTTATCAAGAATAAATTAATGTCATTGTTAGTGAGGCTAGTCATTCCCTAACTAATCTCGAGTGCAAGGTAAGTAAGCCCTAGGCTAGTATTGCCGCACCACTATCGGAGTTAATACTAATTTCTCCGCAGGTGGCTGAGCTAAAGAGCAGTACTACTACTATCTAAGAGGGACCATCTTCGACCAGTTCGGACGGTACACAACAATTGTCGAACCTTTCAGCTCAATTAACGGTTTAATTAATTTGTAGATCTCCGGACTCAAAGTCATATCAGAACTAAATTATACGAATATAAGGATCTTTTCCTAAGAAAACGTATATAGTACGGCTGAAAGCCACAGCTATAAAGACATAATACCTAAGTTTAATTTTGGGTTTACCGTAAGTAATAGACGAAGCACAACACCTCTGCCTTCGATATTACAGCCACTTAAGCATTTAGAAAACAAAATTAATCAAATCCCGGAAGTTTACCGTTAAGTCTTTTATAAGAGCATCGGTGGTTCAGTGGTAGAATGCTCGCCTGCCACGCGGGCGGCCCGGGTTCGATTCCCGGCCGATGCAATCATAATTTTTTAAGAAATAAAAACTCGTTTAAAACTCATCAACAATTTAAAACTTGGCACAATAAAGGCCTTTATATAAGTCAATTATTACGAAAAAAATTAACTAATTCCAATTTATGCGAAAAATGTGTTAATGCCACAAAAATCAAGAAAGAAATTACAAAGCATAAAATTTAATTATTAACTGCGTGTTTATGCAAAAACCTTTTCTTCGAGCATCACCACACACAAATAACAGGAAAAATTTAAAATATAGTAATAAAATGTTGAATTAAAATGCCGTTTAACGAAATCCGCCCCAACATTTTTATTTGATGCGGCAGACCTGAAATCCGCTTATTGCGCAGCCATAACAACAACAACAGCAAATATTTGACTTTAATTTCTTTATTTATGTTAGAGGAAATGTCAAGGTAATAAAGATTTTAAGACGCTTTTTATGATCTTAAGGCGATTCGAAGTTCTTTTGAAATTATAATTTTTATTTTTCATATAATTCATACTTTACACTTAAAGAAGAGACGTACCCAAATAAGTATGTATGTATATTCAAATCCCTTTTAATACAGGATTAGTGGAAGTGTAGATATGTATATGCAAATATACTTATGTAAATATAATAAATAGTATAAGGAAATAAACCAAAACTATAATAGTATAAGCTTTAAATTTTTACTATTTCGAATATTTTCGACGGTGATACTTTATTAGCGACCGTCTGAATATTACTTATGAGTCAATAATGACCTCTTTCAGCAAGAAGAAGATACAAAGACATCAGTAGATAGAACCCGAAATGTCGAGCTCGTTTGAGAGGGTTTCAAAAGAATCGTAATGTAGTAATCGGCAATAATGGAGCATGTATAACTCTTCTCAATAACGAGATCTTTTCTATGCCTGACTAAGAATACTATGCTCTTCAATTTCAATGACTTTAACCTAAGCTCTATCCGTGTGTTTTATGGTTCGAAGAGTAGAGTTACCCAGACCATATCAAACTAAATGTTTTCACATATTCCTTTATTCCATTCCGATAACTTTGATGTCAAAGATGCACCTCTGAAAGGTCACTTATCGAAAATATCAATTAAGTAATTGAAACCATAGAGACCGACCCTTTTTAAGCACTATCAAGTCGTAGTGAGTTCAACCAAATGGTAGACAAGCCAGGATTGACGTTCAACAATGTTTTGCTATATGTTTGGTGTGATTAGCAGGAATTATCATCTACAGTGAGCGGCTTCCCTACGTCTACACTCTTAAAACGGAGCTTACTATTCACCAAAAGAAGCAAAGATGGACCATCTAAAGAAGCAATTGCCCAGAAGTGACCACCGTTGCTGAATAGAGGAGGAATTGTCACATCAGGACAACGCTAGACCTCGCTCATCGATAGTGATTCCCCAGAAACTCTGGGAGCTTGGTCGGCACTCAAGCATTTTGTTGTTTCCGAAACTACATATTGATACTGTTAAAACTGATATTGCAAGATAAACTGCAGCAAGAAAACTGGACATGTCGCAATCCTCCCTCTAGAACAACGTAGAATAGTAAATTCTAATATATGTATACCACAAGCATTTGTGTGCCAGTATTTTTCTTCATTCTTCACCAGAACAATGGAAGCTCTCACAAAACAACTGGATTTTTCAGCACTCAAAACATCGATTTGATTACCCATTCTCGGTATAGTCCTGACTTGGCACCGAATGACTTGTTTTCATTCCCAATGGTTAAAAATAAACTTAGAGCTCAAAGTTTTTCGTCACTTGAAAAAGCGGCTGATACGTTCAAAAGGCAATTGGTTCAAACCCATGTAAAAATGTACAGATATTAATGAAGAATATTTTGAAAAACAATAAAGAAATTTTCGATGACTAAAATTTGTTTTTATACTCGATTCCCGAAATAGAAAAAACAATCTACGTCAATGTCTTCAAAACTCTGCAATAATCGCAATAATCGCATTAATAATAAACAACAGTCAACAATTTTAGGCAACAACAATCTGCTCGGTATGCAAACTAGCTGCTGCGTCCATAGAAAGTCTATTTAAATAAATTAATGGAAATCTATTTTTAGTTGTGCTGACGAAGCCAGTAACAACGCTTCAGCATAAGCATACATGCAACTCGAGTTGCTATCTCTCACTCTCTTTCGTTAACAGCTAGGAAGTAACGGTAAATAACAAGCATCGGTGGTTCAGTGGTAGAATGCTCGCCTGCCACGCGGGCGGCCCGGGTTCGATTCCCGGCCGATGCAATACGATTTTTTTACCTCATTTAATTAAAATAAATTGCTTAATAACTTATTTTTTTATTTATTTTCTCATAAATATGTTATATAAAGTGGTAAATATATTCAAAATTAATTAAAAATCAGCCCTGAGGCAAGTAATCTAATACACTTTGCAATCGTTAATTATTTCATTTTCATGTTTTCCTGTACAACGTTAAATGACAACAAAAATGTCATGTACGACCATCAATGAAAATTGATCAAATTAACATTGATTATGTCCGTAAATCATTGTCAGTTTATATTCCGACCACAGTGCACAGAAAACAGCTAAAACCACTTTGCCAAGTGGACTGACATGTCTCGGTGGCGCGCTAGCTAGCACTTCGTCTAGTCCCAAAAACAACAAGTAGACCAAGCTAACTAAGTAACTATGTAAGTTTGCATTAAATACAAATCAACCGACCAACAGCTTGGCAAAAGCGCGCGCTCATTTCAGTGGCTGCACCAACTTGAGCAATTGTGGTTACAATGGAAGTATGCACCGGCTGTTGCTGGTGGTTGGACATGTTAATGACGCAGTTAATATAGCGTTCCACTGCAGCACTGTGCATTACGTGCAGTTGTTAGAAAGCACGCGCTTAAATGCCAAAATGGCAAGGCAAGGCGACCGAATGGGGGAAATAAAAAATAAAGATCTACAGAATCACTGTGGCTACAGTGGCGAGCAAAATTTATTTTTCGAAAAAGGAGTCTAACAGAAGAGGGGTCCAATCGAGTTTCCGGACTAAGGTTCCATGATATAAGTACTTTCCGATAATTCTCATATCTGACGGTTCGAGGATATGTGAAGCAAGGTAACGTCAACAAGTATTCTTCAATGATAAGGTACTATAGTCTGATAGATGGAAGACACGTCTCCATCGCTTCAGACGTGCGTATGCTCCAAGGTCCTAACATTGACTTGGACCACTATCTTGTTGCAACCAAGATATGCACCCACTTCAGTGCAACAAAAGATGCACATCAAAGAACACAAGAAATGTTCGACGTCGAACTGTTGCTTTATACTCAACTTGCACTCTGAGACTGAGAGCACTCATCAGCAATTCGATATAAGAAAATTGTGGGACGGCATTTCAAGCTCCTTACGTACAGCTGGAAACAAAACCATTGGCGGAAAAGGCAAAAGAACAGTTGGTACGATGTGGAGATGTGAAAAGAAAACAGACTGCCTACCTTGCAGCGTTACGAATATCGAACAAAACGGGGTGGATACATACTGAGAGCTGAAGAGGAAAGCGAGACGCATTTGCAGACAAAAAAGAGAAAGGCCGAAATGCGTGAATATGAAGAGCTGGACAAGCTGTCCGATAGGGATAGTGCTCAAAAATTCTGCGAAAAGATGCGGCGACTAACAGAAGGTTTCAAAACCGGAGCATACAATTGCAGAACCCCCAGGGGGAACCTAGTGACCGATGCCCAGTTAAGGTACTCTGTGCGACTTTGCCATATCGTTATGGAACCTGGAATATTCCACTAGAATAGGCTGCTTGTGGGTGAAAAAAAAGCACTCGACAGAGAGCGAGAGTAAGACTTTATTGAAAAGAAAATTAAATAAAAAATTCTGTTATCGACCCTGTAATGAACCCACAAGACCTTGAATATTTCGGAATACTCTTGGGTGATAAGGAAAGCATTGTAGATAGAGGCATTATCGAAAAGCAAGAGAAATATTCACTTAACGAACCTGTATTCCAAAACCTTGTACATATCGAAAAAATTCATGTTCGTGGATGAAATGAAAAAGGTTAAAGAGAGAGAGAGAGCAGACAGCAGAATGTGAGAGAGAAAGAATTTTGTTATCGATACCACCATGCAGCCATGAAAATTGAAATATTTCGACAGAATGCCCGATATGTGAAGAAAGAGGAATGAGTTGAAGATAGGGTGTGAGAATCACGTTCCAGAAGAAATCTAAATAAGTGCTAGCTTATAACTAACAATTGATTATTCTCAAGACAATTGAGGATTTCACAAAAAAAGTCAAAATAGGATTTGAATGCATTGAATTGATAATTGGTTTAAAATAAAAACTCTTCTATTATTAGATATCTATGGACCGTCTAAGGTCTGCCACATCTAGAAACTCATTGAGAAATTAACGCTTGCTTTCTTTTCTCCATCATTTTCGCAGAGTATAAAGCTCATATTTTTCTCAGCACTGTATATGTAAGTATGTAAATATGGCAATAAGCTTGCATTTAGCGCTTAAATAATCGTTGTATAAATACTAGTCAATTGTAATTTTTTCTATATTGGTTACTACTGAGTTATTAGCAATAAATTATAATTCACCAGTTTACGCTAAACGGTAAATAACATAACTCTTGAAGTGCGAAAAATTATGTATTAAAATGCAAATGAGTAGAATGCTAAAGATCATATATGCAAGCATTGGCTATAATGAATGGATATTGATTTCAAAGATTAATGAATTGTTGGTATAACTAAATGACATGAACAAACGGTTGTTATTGGAAAAGTTGTTTACAACAACACAAGGAATGGAAACCATATGGGGAAGCAATATATGGATTTTCGTAAGCAGAGGATCTTAAGTATTTGCAGGTTCTCTAAAGTAACTCGAAAAAAAAAATTAATAATTGAGCAAAACTCTAACTCTCTACCACTAAAAAGATCTAGCTTGGACAGTTTACTCCGAGAGTAAGAAAAAAAATAATGGATTTTCTACCTTTAAGCTTATATTTTAGGATTTAGAAGTTTTTTTGATAAAAAAACATTTTTCCACTTTCTCCCAATTAAATAGTGTTTTAAGGCCTTATATTATAGTTTAATGCCAAAAAAATATATATGGCTCAAGCAGCTCAACATTTCCGGTATTAGACCAAGTATCCTATGGGTAGCCAAAAAAACACCCGTTTGAAGGTGATCTAAAATGAGAAGGCGAAATATCCCTCCGAAACCAGGTTTGAGAAGAGTAGGTCATTGTGGCATTTACTACACTGGCCATATGAAGGAGCCCAAATGCGGTGCGGGATTCCCCGGTGGATAAACGTCTGATTACAATCCGCATCAAAGTAAAATTCTTCAACATATTGAATTGCCGGCCGAGCTATTCAAATACGGCGGCGAAGAACTAATAAAAAGCAAGTATCAGCTTCTTTGTAGAATATGGTCGGGCAAAAGATCTGAATAGAGAAGTTATACAATCTGCTATAAGACTGTACAGCTGCTGGTGTACATTGATGATACTGATATATCCAGACTGGTTAAGGAAGCCAATCAAACGGGCTTCGTTAGTGAACGAGGGCAAGATGAAACATTATCACACTATCATTAAACAAACTGTCCTCGTACTCGCGAATTGGCTCCCACGTCACTGTTTACAGTCATAACTTCAAAGTCATAGATAATTTCGTCTATCAACACCAACAACAACATCAGCCCCGAAATCCAATGCAGATTAACTCTTCCCAACAGGTGCTATTTCGGACGTTCTTTACTTCGTGGTACACTTAATATACCCTGCTCAGGATACAAAAAATATATACCCAAAACTTCCGATATTTTGTGCCATTTTGACTTATATAGACCTATAGAATTATAATCAAGATAGTGAGTGGTTATAAACTTTCTAAAGAATCACTAGATCGTATATTGGGTTGGGTTCTTGAGTGAAAGATAGATTTCTACTTCGGACTGAGTAGGTAATTGAAAGGTAAAGGCCTCTCTCGACGAACAAAGACCAAACTCTAAAAGTCACTCATCATTCCCGTCCTGCTTTATGGTGCCTGATGAGTTGGCGTTACGAGTTTATGAAAGAAAGGTTCTGCGAATGATTTATGGCGACAAATACCGTAATCGATGAAACGATCAGCTTTAAGAGATATACGACGACTTTGACATAGTTCAACGAATTAAAAGACAGCGGCTCCGCTGGCTAGGACATATCGTCCGAATGGAAGAAAACACCCCAGCTCTGAGAGTATTCGACGCAGTAGCCACCGGAGGAAATAGAGGAAGAGGGAGACCTCCACTCGGTTAGAAAGACCAGGTGGGGAAGGACCTGGTTACACTTGGAATCTCCAATTGGCGCCAAACAGCGAAAAGAAAGAACGACTGGCACGCTGTTGTAAACTCTGCTATAACCGCGTAACTGCGCCAATAAAGAAAATGATAATTTTTGAAAACTACAAAAAAAATATAGTACAATGAAAGTCATCGGTAAAGAAAGATAAAACAACAAACATTAAGGGAATCTGAGGTCGTGAAAAGGAAGGGGAGTGGTGTGATTGAACTTTTAACCCTTAGAATGGCTTATCTCAATTTTCAACAAAACTACGAGTCCTTTTGAAAAAAGTTGTATGGCAATTTGTAGGTAATGAAAATGTCTATAACTTTTGTCTACCGACTTTTTCACATAACCTCAAAAATTATATTTTGTTTGCGGTGGTTTTCAATCCATGATTTTTTTCTTTTCTTATCATTTTCAAAGGCTGCTGCCCTAGACTATAAGATCTATGCAGAAAAATAAAACACAGAATTAAAAAATATAGACAAACTAGTATTTGAACCTCAACGAAAATAAAGATTCAAAGATACTCATAATCCAAAAATAATAGTATTTTAATAGTATTTTAAAACATCAAAACAAAATATTTTTGTTCACTAATACCGATTTTCCACTCAAGAAGAAATACTACTTTTGAAGCATAAAAATATAATAACTGTATAATAAATATTTCATATAAATATGTACCATATAGTATGCCCAAATCGTTGCTTGTGATTATCAAATTGTTATTCCATTAGCAAAGTAAATACTTAAACTGTTGACTTACCTAGAAAGAGAGAGAAAAAAATAAATTCCAAATTGAAATAATATTAAATATTTGCAAATAAAAATAAATTATTTTTTAGATATAAAATGACTTATTAATAAATTACGTATTATAGGTTAGATTATGGCCAGATATGATATCCTTCCGGATCTCATGACCTTCTGAAATATCAATCAAACAAAGCGAAATTTCACGCAGGTGTTTGGTTTGAGGGGCGTTAGGAGTTTTCGACAGAAAGGATCTGCGAAAGATTAAATAAAAATATAGTCTTACATATCAAATGTTTTTCTTAACCTCAGTAGCCTCCTGTGTCTATTCTTCGTATGACGACAACTTTTAAGGGCATACGAAAGCATGTAGTCGTTTAAAGAGCTTATGTCATCATCTTTATCAGAGTTAAATTAATACCTATGTTTTTGAGAATTTTGTGCTCTATGCCTTTTATGTGGCCGTTACATGAAATTCTTCTCCTAGACGATCCTTTTATGACGTAGGCATCTAATGCCTAACAAATCACAACTTTTTCCAATCATACTTACTAAGGAAATACCGTAATTGTAGTTGTTGTAAGATAAATAACTCTAACGAACAGAGAATGTTTATCATTATTTGCTGCATTTAAGTATAAAGCATACCTCTAACATAACTCAAACTAAATATGGTTCCACTAGAACGTTGAGGTAGATTACTTGTGGACGCTTCTTGCGTATGTGTGCCATTTATGGCTACTTTGAGATATTATGACCATATTACGCCCATGAGGCAGGCCGCAATTGCCACTGTCACACGGCTGCTAATGCATCACTTCGTTCGCTGCGAGCTCAACCTCAAGCCAGCTCATTTAATAGTTAGCCACATAAAAATCTATGAGTACAAAAATGGTGAAGCGACAAAGGCGTGTGTTTACCTAGAACGTGTACGCATGCGCTGAAAGTAGCAAAGCGAAGCAAACCAAACGTTGATGCTCCACGCACTGGAGGCAGAGCATTTATTTGAAAATCATTAGTGTGTGTAGCAGACACGTTGCACGCCAAAAAAATTGGTGTGTGTGTGTGTGCTAAAACTATGTGAAGACCCCTGGTAAGGCAACGTGTTTTATTAGTATGGGAAGATAACAACGACAGCGGACGTTTTGATGGAGATGATTTGCGACAGATGAGCTTTCGTCCATATAAAGGCACAAACGCGTTAAGTGTGTTGCGTGGTACGTACAGCGCACGAAGTAATTTTCCACGAGATAATAAAAATTGCTACCGGAATTGTTTAGTTCGGACGCATAGCAATGAAGGAAGCAGGCACAGCTACTGAATTATGTTGTAATATAGAAAATAAGTTTTAAAAAATATTAAAGAAGTATATACTTATATAGATAGTCGAGAATCTCCACATCTAAAAAGGATCGACTCAACACGTTTTGGTTCATACTTATTTTGGGTATGCGGCGTGTCAATGCTAGATTTATACCTAAAGATCTGAACCTTTTGCAAAAACGACGTCGAGTGGAGGTCGCAAAAGAGACAACATTAGTTGAGGACGCATAATTACTAATAATTAACTCGTGTGTTTATGTATAATTTAACGAATGACGAGCCAAAAACTAACCTAAGTCGAAAAACGAACGAGTGTATGGGAAGTTCGATTAACCTGTCTTTTTTGAAGATTGAAGATGCATCTCACTCTGGACGTCTAATAACGATAAAATAATGGAAATCGTCAATTCCGACCATCATGTAAGTACTCTTTCAATTGTCCAGGAGTTAAACATTGTACAAGAAATCATTTTGAACCTTTTAAATAAGGCTGGATAAAAGCTAGATATCTGGGAATCTCATAAGTAAACAAAAAAAAAAAAAAAAAAAAAAAAAAAAAATAGCATGAAAGGACCGAATTTTCACCTACGAATCGCAGTGGATGGTTACTGATGATGAAAAGTTGCTATGTTACGACAACCTGGCCAAGCAGGAATTGACGATAAGATTGTTTTTCCGCACGCAAGTGAGGAAAGTTCTCAGATCGCCATTCACTTGGGAGTGTCCAGAAACGATTCTTTTACATATGACTCAAGCAGCTCACGACTTCCGGTCTTTGACCAAGTATCCTCTGGGTAGCTCAAGACATCCGTTTGAAGGCGCAGGGTTGCGCGCTGGGTTTGGGACCCGCCACGTAAAAAATCATACCAATGAAAAGGAACAACAAGTCTGCTGTTGTTAACTCGGCTATAATCGCGTAAGCGGTGTCTACGCCAATTAGGAAGAAGATGTGTTTGGTGGGATTGACAAGCAATGATCTACTAGGAGCTGTTCGTATTCGAATCTGTACTCTCAACAATTGGACTATCTGAGTGGAACGATCAGGCTAGAGATTGTGTTGCATCAAGACAACGTCACGCCACATACATCGAGAGTGACACACCAGAAGCTTCAGGAGTTTCATTAGTAAGTTACTAACTTCTAAGGGATTGCTACCTGTTTCTTTCAATGGCGAATGAGTTTGCTGGTAAAAAAATGCGCCTCAAGAGAAGCTTGGGAAAACCGACAGGCCCAGTTTTTGTCAAAAGGGACGACGGTTTCTATGAGCGTGGCATTATGAAGCAAAAAAGTAGGTATTGGCCCGAAATCGTATCATTTTGACTATGCTAAATGCGACCTTCAATGTAATAAAAAAAAAAGTAAGGAAGAGCTAAGTTCGACAATAACCGAACATTGCAACTTTCAAGTCTTAAAGCTAGGGAAGTACCTTCAGGTACATAAAGCTTGTTAGTTATATTGGGTCTAGAGCGAGTATTTTCATACAATTTTATTCATTCTAAGCAAAAACATCCATCGCTTTAAGGAAAGTACGTTTTCTCAATTTAATTAAGATAACTCATATATTGGCCGATATATGCAGTATAAAGTCACCCGAAAGTTCGAAAATATTGATATTAGGTATTTGGGGGGTAAAGGAAGTATTGACCCGATTCAACCCATTTGTAGCACGCAGACATACTACAATCAGGAAAGATTATCTCTCACACATTGACCAATATTTTCGGTAAAAAGTCAACTCTAGGTACTGGAGTCCAAATATCCGGTACCTAGGGGCTTGAAAAGTTTTTGTTGGATTTGGATAATGTTTGGCCATAATTTGTTATTTGGTAGGTAGGAGAGGCTGCAATCCGATTTCTCACGTTTTCATACTCTGGCGTATTTATTTATTACTTTTAGTAGTTTTTAAGTCCTTTATTAGGGAATGTGCGGGATTATTTTCTGATTTCATCCATTTCCACACAGTTGGTAGGAGTTCTGATAATATTTGCGCTAGGCGAGTGCTTAGTTATGGTTTTCGGCTAATGGCGTTTTGTGCGCGTGGATATAAGGAAAGAAAAGTTTTACAAGCCATACCTCTAAGCTAGCAAATTGGAAATATTTAAGAGTTGCATGTGCTTAATATCCTACGCCTACGTCCGTAAATATATATTTGTGTATGAGTGCTGACATTGCATTCTCTACGCTAAATATCGCTGCCCTCAAGTGCTGGAAAAAGTAATTTCAGAACGTTTAAGTGCCAAGTTAATTCCTTAACACCTTCAGTCGAAATAAAAAATAAATTTTAAATGAAGAACGGAGAAAAGAATTGCTTATAATACATGCACAACTTTGTATGCATTTAACTGCCCGAGGGACAGACTATTAAGCACTTTTAAGAGCGCATTCAAAATACACACACAAACACAAACGGGGACTAGTAAAAGCTGCGCATGCGCAAAAGTCAAGTAACTGCATGCATGCTCAAATTCATTTGTGCATATAAATATGTATGTATGTTTGTGTAGATATTCATTGGCTGTGTAAAAAAAATCATTATTTTCTTCGTTTATGGAGAATGCAACAAATTGTAAAACAACAATAGCATACAAAATAAGTTGTAAAAACCAACAAAAACAAAAAAGAAAGAGTCTAACGAAAACCTCATAAGAATTATTACACTGTAGACGCCAAAAGTCCGCTGTACAAATCTGTCAAAAACTGTAAGCAACAATGCAGGAGTGATTGCAGGCATTCCACAAGCCACACACATACAGATACCATATACATATACAATATATTATACATATATACATATATATATAGATACTTATGTATAGTAAATATTATATACGTTTTCATTTCTCATTCATTTTTGCTGCTGTCTCTGCTACGCAGACAAAATTAATGATGAACTTTGGGAACGGACCTGCGGCCATTAGGCACCTTCAACGCGCTGCTAACACAGGCAATCAGCGTAGCCACATACCGCCAGCCAACGAACAACGGCCAACTAGTGGCAATTGGGCATGTTGCTGCGGTGCGTTTTAGGGCCAATTGTTGAAAGGCTACAGAGGTTAATTTGAAATGAAATCGGTTTTGCAGTAGCAGGAGTCAGCGAGTCGTAAGTTGCAAGCAGCGTTGATGTAGTTTGTATAATGAGCAGGTATTTGTTAACTATGTAACACCTTGTACACGCAAACACATACACAAATATAACCATATAACATCTGATGAACAAAGTGCAATTACTTTTTGGTGTCGTAGAAGAAGAAGAAGAAAAATATTAAAGTTAACGAAATGTATTGTTAGGAATCATATTTTCGATTGATATATATGTACGAGATCGGCACGATATGTATTTAGTATAACCAAACAATAGGGACGCTAACGCAAAAGTAAAAAATTTAGCCGGAGTCGAACCCTATTGCTAACCGATATTGAACTTTTTCCATTTCCCTAAAATGCGGTCAATCCAAAATCTGTCGGCGATTGAACGGAAATTCTTGTTTTAGCAAGAGAGGTCACGCAGTAAAATCAAAGAGCGCTTGATTACGGTGACTTTTCTCCTGTAATGGTGAGCGTTAAAAATGGGTGATGAGTCACCCGCAGTTGCTCGAAAACACCTTCAACGAATGGTAATATGGTAAAGTTACACGAACTCGGTTTAGCAGAACACTGATCGACGGCACGCGTGTCAAATGAGACATTAGGTCTCTCAACAATTTACGTGGATCATATCTTACATAAAATGCTGGACATGATAAAGCTGTGAGATCGATGACGGATGGCCGTCGACGAAATATGGATCCAGTGGAATACACTATAGACTAGGGACCAAACTGGCCGAAAAGTGACCGGAAAAGTGAAAGTCATCGCTTTCTGGGATTTACAAGGTGTGATATGTGTGTGAGAAAGGTATCGGCACGATTGGTGCTGCGGGCTTTGGACATCTAGAGATTAGGGACCAACCCGGTAACTGCTCCCAAAAAGCCAAAAACTGTGTTATGGACTGAAAAGGTGAAAAACATTCTTTTCTGGGATTTATAAGGTGTGATATAAATTGACTACTTTCAGAAAAGCAAAGGTCACAAAGCTGTTCGCGTGATGAGTTCCGAGCTTGCTGACTTCGAACAACTGGGAGCCCACTTCCATGACCGTCCGTGAAACGTGGTACAACCTTGCGACTAAGGATCAGCCGAAGCGGCCTTCATTCGACAAACCTGTTGCAAAGAAGGCCGTCCTATCAGTCGGAAAGTTGAAGACCACCGCTTTCTGAGATTTACAAGGTTTAATCTACATTGAATATCTGCAGAAGAGCAAACGTCAAAAAGCTGTCCGCGTGATGAGTTCCGAGCTTGCTGACTTCGAACAACTGAGAGACCACTTCACCCATGTGACCGTCGGCGAAACGTGGAACATCCTTGCGACTAAGGATCAGCCGAAGTGGACTTCATTCGGCGAATCTGTTGCAAAGAAAGCCGTCTATCAGCCGACAAGTTGAAGGTCTCCACTTTCTGAGATTTACAAGATGTAATCTACATTGGATATTTGGCCTCGTGTGACATGTTTTCGTTTCAAAACTTGAAAAATTTACACGCCGCATCAAAACTGCAAAAAACTGAGAACTCTATCAAGGTCATGGAGGCCTACTTTGAATAGAACTTCAGATTACCTATTTTCAAGGGATTAAAAAAATTGTAGCAACGTTAGGCCAAATGTATCGAGCTAAATGTAGACTATATTGAAAGTTTTTTTTTTTTATAAAAATGAGAGTTCTCTCATTTCGTTCAAGAAGTTGAATAAATTTAGACTAGTTCTTCTCTACTTAAGTTAGAACAGTGTGGAGGCTGACAGCGGCAATTTATGACGTTATGGTGAGGTCAAAGGGAGCGAGTAATAAGCTGATCAGCAGTTAGTAAGCTAAGTAAAATTGTAAGCCGATTCTAGACCATTATAACGGGTAATCAAAAAAATAGAAAATATGGTCAATATTTGTTGAAAAGGGGTAAAAAATAGTACGAAAAATTATGCCAAAGAATAACTGGGAGAAAATTGTCCACACCAAAAACTCCACCAGTAACAGGGTGATTTCGTGAATAAACGACAACATGTCATGTAACCGAATGACAATGACATTTACAGCTAAGTAAATGAGCGTTGCCACAAAATATCAAATAAAATAACAAGAAAAAAAATGTGAACACAAATAACAAAAATATAAGAAATTAATAAAAAATAATAATAACAACATAAAAAATTTAAAAACAGTTACATGGTGGCAGGCGAGATTTTGTGAAAAAAAACTACATAAATACATATGGATTTATTTATGCGTTTGCGTGCAACAACTGCATTAATGCATATGGCATGAGAACAATAACAAACAACAAAAAAATGCACACACGTTTTATTTGTTGCAACAAAGGACGCGTTGTAACGCGTCGATTCAATTAGTAATTCTAAAAACGGTCACTAACGCCTCACGCATGCGCAATGAGTGTGGCTTGTTTGCGGCATTAATGCGAGCAAAGCGGCCAATAAGCGACAAACGGTCAGCCAGCCGACCAGCGAGCACATGAGAACAGCAGTTGCAAAGTAAAAAACACAACAATAACAACATATATCTACGTACATATAAGAATAATAAAAGATATTTAACAACAGTAAGCAACAACACACTGCACGTGTGCAACTGTCGCAGGCAACAGCAAGGCTCATTTGATAAAAGCAGCCAATCCGCAGCTGATTTTTAGTTGGAAAATCACAATTACGTGCGACCAATGCGCGATGCCACACTATTGCACTCAGCGCTACGCATTATAGAGCGCTGATTATTGACGTTTGACGACGGTGGCGGCGATGGCGGCGGCGCGTTTGGCGGATGCGGTAATGATGTTGCTGTATTATGTTGCCGGCTACTTTCCATTATTGCCGCCTCCTGAGCGCTGTCAATCGCCAATACTGTTGTCCTTTCCCGTAGCTAAATCGCGATGTCGTGGTCAGTTGGTCGTTCGAACAGGCCACCGCTAGCCGATCAAATGAGCAGTCGCCATTATACCTTGAGCTATTAAGTTTGCGGCGAAATTTGTAACACTCTGCAAAAAACCTCGGAAATTCTATAAATTATATAAACATAAATCATTAGTCGATTTGGAGCTGTCCGATTTTCTGTCTATATAAACGCACACTATCCACAGTTTTTGAGATTCCGATATGAAATTTTGCTACGTCCTTTGCTCATTTGCCGAAACTGCTGATATCGGACCATATAACTTCCATATAAATTACACGATCAAAATCAAGTCCTTGTATGGAAATGTTATTTATTTGACGAGATATCTTTACGAAATTTGTCACGCATTATTGTTGAAGGTTACGGTACAATATCTAAAGAAATTGTTCAAATCGGAGAACTATAGCATATAGCTGCCATACAAATGGATCCACCAAAATCCAGACCTTGCATGACCAAATTTTTCATTTCAAAAGATATCTTAACAAAATTCGGCCTGGATTATTTTCCAAGGCAACTCTACAATATTCGAAGAAATTTTCCAAATTGAAGCACTTTATCATGTAGCTGTTATATAAAGGAGGGAGGATGGAGTTATGTGTAAAAGTTTATTCACTTGGGAGTGGCCAGAAACGATTATTTTACATATGGCTCAAGCAGCTCACGACTTCCGGTCTTAGATCAAAAAACGTCCATTTAAATTCAAGCTAAAGTGAGAAGACGATTCATCACTCCACAGGGTTGTGCGCTGGGTTTGAGGGTCTCAAACTACGTAAAAAAACCCTCCCAATGAAATGTAACACCAGCCTTGGATCATGGAAAAGAACTGTAAAAAGAAAATTCGACGACGAGATGGTGTATCGTCGTCGATTTTACAGGTGCTATGTCTGAATTTGGTATCCCCGGCTGTATAAACTGTTATTGGGCCATACCAAAATCTCCGTCAGCATCAGGACGGACCTCTCCGAGTCGTTCGATACCAAACGAGGTTTCAGACAAGGCGATTACCTATCGCGCGACTTCTTCAATCTGCTGCGAATTGAGAATTATTCGAACTGTACAATCTTCTATAAGAATGTGCAGCTGCTGGCGTACGTCGTTGATACTAATGTCATTGGTCCCAATACCCGCGCCGTTGATTCTGTTTTCTCCAGACTAGATAAGAAAGCGAAGCAAATGGATCTGGTAGTAAACGAGGGCAAGACGAAATATCTCCTGTCATCAAACAAACAGTCGTCGCACTCGCAACTTGGCTCCTACGTCACTGTTCACAGTCATAACTACGAAATCGTAGATAATTTCGTCTATCATGGAACCAGTATTAACACCAACAACAATACCAGCCACGAAATCCAACGAAGAATAACTCTTGCCAACAGTTGCTACTTCGAATTTAGTAGACAATTGAAAAGTAAAATCCTATCTCGACAAACAAAGATCAAACTCTACAAGTCACTCATTATTACCGTCCTGCTATATGGTGCAGAGGCATGGACGATGACAACATCTGATGAGTCGACCTTAAGAGTTTTCGAGAGAAAAGTTCTGCGAAAGATTTATTGTCTTTTGCGCACTGGAAGTGGAAAATGCAGCCGATGGAACGATGAGCTGTATGAGTTATACGACGACATTTACATAGTTCAGCGCATTAAGAGACAGCGGCTGCGCTGGCTAGGTCACATCGTCTGAATGTATGAAAACGCTCCAACTCTGAAAGTAGTCGACGCAATACCCTCTTGAAGTAGAGGAAGAGAAAGACCTCCACTCCGTTGGAGATCAGCTCTAGAAGTACTTGGCTGCACTTGGAATCTCCAAACAACGAAAGGTAAGAACGACTGGCGCACTGTTGCAAACTCGGCAATAACCGCGTAAGCGTTGTCTACGCCGATAAAGAAAAATCAATCACGAGAAATTTCCTCAATTGCGTGAACATCCCTCTATTCTCCATAAAAACTGGCCATTGAAAATCTACACAAATACCTTTTTATACCCTTTTACGCTATAAAAAAATTCACCAGTGCAGGGTATTGTATTCTTTTTCTTATTTTGTTGCCCACTACGCTTAGCGTAGAAGCCGATGCTGGCGGCATTAAAAAAGTGCTCGCGCTTTAAAACGAATTAATTTTCCGTGTAGCATTAATGAGTAGCAGCGAAAAAGTGGAAAAAAACGCATACAAACAAATGTGGAAAATGGTGACAAAAACAAAGAACACAAATGTGGAAAAATGCAATGACTTTTTGTGCGCACATCAGCTATACCAAACAGTATCTATGGGAAAATCATTAGCTGCCGCAGCCATTCAATGCACGCATGCTTGCAGCGGTCAGACGGCAGCGGCAGCTGCATTGCCTGCGCTGTACCACAAATGGCTGCTGCTGGCCGCGCGCAGACAAACATAGAAATATACTTGTTTGGTAAGCGATACTGGACAATTGTCATCGATCATATCGATCTGGCCGATCGTCAATTGCCAATCAACTGCAGCAATGTCCGCCAAATCAATTGCTGCATCTTCCCCAGTTGGCATTTATGTATGTGGTACCCCCAATCCATCCGCCTTGCTGTTATGGCTGTGAAGGCAGCAAGCATTAGACAGCACTGTCACAAGCAATTATCATCATTTATGACATACAGCATCTAACCATATGTGGCCAAAGCTGATGGCCATTGTTGGTATTGTTGTTGCTGCTGCTGTTGGTGGTGGTTTCATCTATAAATGGTCAGTGTGACCATAACTCATCTACGGCGAAGAAGTTTGTCGCTACTACAAACAACTATGGAAGAATTAATGGTTTTTCTTTAAGCCGGATTTTTCTATATTTTATTTAACAGTTTTATACTAACGAGATTAAAGTAGCTAGATACACCTTAAATTGTTTATATTTCCTGATGAAATAACACATACTGCGGTTTTTGGATTGAGGCTTGATGAGAGTCACTTAGGGTACTGACATTCCCACGGCACTCAGGCCTTGGATACCGAAATTTTTCAGAACTTTGTCCGGCTAAAGGTTGTCATTAAAAAAACAACATTACTGAGATACTGTCTCAATTCAGGTGTTGGACATTGAAGTTTACGTCTTCGTAGAGCCCAATGCCAACTCAAAGGTAATAAATGTGAAGACTCCTACTACTTCATTGCTGGAATAACAATCTCAGGGGCAACAAATCACGGTACGAGTAATAATGAACAGTTGAAGCTAAAATAGGTGAGGTTAGTCTTGAAGGCCAATGAGCCACGCCTATACGCCTTTGCGATACCAAATAGAGTTCAATTACTAGGTCCATGCGGAGTAGTCATCCTTTAGGATGCCTGGGCTTGACCCGAATTTCGGCAGAATCTGTGGCATCACTATCAATACCTCTTCCAGTGTATCATATTGTAGGGACCCCAGATGTTTACAGCGTAGTCTTGGCAATGACGGACAGTAACCAGTTAGTAATCCCATCATGTTCCTACAGTCTCTTCTATTGTGTGTCAAGACGAATTTTGTGTACTCCCGATCTACCGTTTTACGCATGTCTTTTGCATTTTGGCACCCAGGTAACTCGTTCCATCGGGTTTTGATTTTTTTTTACCATGCTGCTGTCCAGATCGTCGTATAGACAATGAATGGGTTTCCCAACCGGTTTACGGAACTAGAGTGTGTACACACATATCACTAACCCTTTTGCAACCACTGGGAAAAAAATACATCTAACACCCTGCTCTCTACGGAGTGATCCCCTCATTTCTTGGGCCTGGACTTCCTAGATGATTTCGTTAACAATTAATTTGTACACCACTCCATAAAATAAGTTAAATTCTAGGATTCTACAACAACAAGAACAAAAGATCGTACCCAGTTAGGAGACTTCCCCGTATCTGGAACAGTTCCAAAATTATATTCGACCAAGTACCCTCAAGTAAAAAAAATTATAAAAGAAATCTCCATTATCATCAACGAAAGAGTCTGGTCGAAGGTCCATTACAAGTAGAATTGTTCCCAAAAGACGCGAAATCGTACTCTCCGAAAAACTGTCAACTTCCTCAAAATTAACAGTGGAGTGATTTCTGTTGCTACAGCAACAAAATGGTACGTTAAAAAACCACAGACGTTTCTATGCACATACATATATCCGGAATATACCCGAAATTATTTCCACGCAATGATATACTATTTCTAAAAAATAAAATTAACGCTACAACAAATTATTTCCTCTCAAGAAGATTCTATTAACAAAATAATAATACTGCAACAACAAAAGACCGTTTCCATGACAGTTGAGTCTACATAAGCGCAACATACCCGGATTTATATCCACCCTACAACAACATCTGCCGAGGCTGCGAACTAGTAGGACTAGTAGGGAATAAGGAAACAATTTTCCCCTTTCTCTGTTAATTCCCAGGGCTGGCACAGATCCGACGCAGAACACTTGGAATCCATCAAGCACCAAACCTTGAATGGATGTCGACAAAAAGCATATCGGAAACCATAAAATGGTTTGAAAGAGAAGGTGAAACGTGATAGCAATAAGATAAAGGTCTACGACTAATGCACCAAAATGGCATAGCTAGTGCTAATTGAGCCCGAAATCTAACATGGCCTCCAGTTCCTTCAGCGAATTTGGTTTTATCTCTTCGATCGACTGAAAATGGATTCCAGGGAGCGGCAATTTCAGTTTGGGAAACAAGAAAAAATCGCATGGATCGCTGTCCCTCCGGAATAAATTCATCATGCTTCAAACCACGAATACCGAAAAAAAGCAATGAGCATCTTTGGCGTGGTTGTTTTTGGTTTCGGCTTATCTTTTTAAAAAAAAAAAACTTCAGCTTCATCGAGACGAGTCGAGCAAGAACGCGTTTCATATCCAAAATATCCACCAAAATCATTCGAACGGAATCGGAGAGATGTCGAGTTCTCTTGCCATCTCTCTAACACTTGCCTGACGATTTTCAAACACCATGTACTTTCCTTTTTTAATATTTTCATCATTGAAGAGTTCGAAGATCGTCCTGAACGAAGTCTTCAACGATTTCTCGACCGCAGGTTTATTGAAGGTTTTATACCACTTATATTCTTGTGTTTTTAAATCATGTAAGCTTTTCCCTACTAAATCTGAGACAAATCGCGCTCATATTTGCGATAGTAATTAAGGTCAGTCCTACCAAACTTAACATAATACATTTTTTTTTTTGAAATATCACTTACACAGGGACTTTAATTACAATTTCCGGATGCTTTTTTGTTACAATGTACATATAAAATGATAACACAAATAATTGATCTCAGGAAAGTAGAACTATTAGAGCTGACTAAAAAGCTTGTCATATAAATAGAGCTTTATAAATCCAAAAGTTTCCAACCATAAAAAAAAACTAACTAAAAGCGCCGTTATTATAAATTAATTAGTGTAATCAAATCAATACTTTGTATTAATGATTGAACTACACTTAAAATGAGATCACAGGTGAAATAAGCAATGGGATTAGGGATGTACTTTTTCGGATTTTTTTATACTTATGGAAATATAGATATACTATATATACAGTCTGTCAACTAAGAGCGTGGTCGTGTTAATTTATAAAAAAAAAAAAATATTTTATGAAACTTTCATATTTATATATACATTATACACAAACAACGATGCAATTTGGTCAATAATACTATATATCTAGTTACCACCGGCGTCGATAATTGTCTGGCATCTCCGAGGCATGTTTTCAACTAATTTGACGGCGTATTCTAGTGGCAAGGATCTCCAGATCCGACGAATTTCATAAGACAACTGCTTCAAAGTGTATGTGCGTCTTCCACGAAGTTTCTGTTTAATATATGCCTACACATTTTCAATAGGGTTTGCATCGGGCGACTGCGACGGCCAATCCAATATAACGATGCATGATTGAGTTTTCAACTGAATACAGAGCTTGCTGCGGTGTTTAGGATCGTTGTCCTTCTGCAGAATCCAATCTTCATTTTTTCTGATAAACCATCGTTTGGCAAATAGCAGTAAAGCCTTTTTGTAGATTTTTATCATTTTCTCGGCATTTAGGTTGTCAGTAAAGAGGTACAAAGTGCCGAATCCCTGTTTTGAGAAGTTGACCAGCCTCACGTGAGGACAGAACGTGCCCATATAGAACATTCATCAGTAAACATGACATTTTCAAAATCTCTATCAATATTCTCATGCTCCCAATCGAGTCGCTTTGTCACAAGTTTTTCGGTCAACAGAAGCTTCATCATTGTGTTGCACCATTTCAGATAATGAGTATGAAGAAGGGTTCGGATAGTTTCGTAGGATGTATCTAAATCTTTTGCTATTAATTTTGCTTGTCCTTGCCGCAGTGTTAAAGTAGGATTTCGCGAAAACAGATACACTATTCTTTTTTCTTCTTTTTTATTCACTTTTTCTATCGAACCACGTTCTGGTAAATCATCGACATTTTTAGCCACTGTATATCGCTGTATCCACTTCTGTACAAATGCCTTCGACTTTCACATATATTTAGCTGACGCTGATTGCGACATTTTGGGACCTTTCGGGTGGATGCAAAGGAACACAGCTTCGTAGCGCGACGCGTACTTAGCACTCATGGCGTTTAATGTGATTCTCTTTCAAAAGATCAACGACAACTGAACCTTTGTTGACAATGCATCAAGGACAAAGCTTCCCTCTATCGGCTCGCGAAGGAATTAGAGCGAAATCTTTCATTAACTGTCGGTAAAATCGACCACGCTCTTACTTTACAGACTGTAAATGTTTACTAGAAAGAAGATAGCTACCCGAAATATTGCATAAATTATTTTCCAAGACAGCGTTATTAACTCTGAACAAATTATTGGGTAGTTGAAAAGTCTTTTCGTATTTAGTCAATAGATGTCGTTGCATTCGTTTATCTCCAGTGCTACCAACCACATTGTATCATAAAACAAAGTGTTGGAAAGGTGAAATTTTAAGCTTCATTTAACCAAAAACAAAATTAAAAAAAAAAGTACATCTGTTCAAAAATTAGTGAAAATTATGAAGAAACTCGCTATATTTTGAAATGTTTGTAAGAAAAAGGGAAGAATGCCACGCAAGCCACCAATGAAATTTCTGAAGTTTACGGAGACGATGCTGTATCCCATCGTGTAGCACAATGGTTCGCTCGCTTCCGTTCTTTAAATTTCAAAATTTCGATTTACACTGATAAAAGTATGACTCTAGCGGAAAAGTGGCAAAAAGTGGTCGTCCAAAATAGTACATATTTGTTTATTTATTTATTAGTATAAATACAAAAAATAAGTTGAAGTGTAAGTGTGTGAATACGAAAAGACTTTTTCGACTACCCAATATATAGATTGGGGCGCTATAGCATATAGCTGCTATACAAACTGATCGATTATACATAGCTTCGGTGCCGTCGAAGTTAAAGATTTTTGCTCATTTTATATTCAAAAACCTTGAGATATTTTTTAGTACAACCGTCATACAAGACGTGTGCATATAACATTATGCACATACCTGCCATTTAAATAAGTATGTATATAAATTACATGCATTTACTTGTACAAGTATTATCAACGCGCAAACATTTCGCTCTCGCCCAATATTTATAAATATAATTGTTATCAATAAAGAAAGCATTTAATCCGCTTTTAATAATTCGAGCAACAAGATTATGGAATAGAAGCTTTTAAAATTCCGTGTTTACTTCGACATGCTTGCGATGCCCTGCAATTCAGTGCAGTTTGTGCAATGGCATTATTTACATTTATTTTATGTTTTTCAATAATCCTATTGGGATTGACTTTGTATTTGAAAAGGCTCAGCAAAGAGTACTATTTGTTGGCATTCTGTAAACTCTTGAAAACGGTGGACGGTAGTAAAGTAACAGATAAGGTGTATATAGTGCCGGGACGCACAATTTTTGGCAACAACTTCGATATTTTGTATTCAAATCCGGGTGAGTGCTCACCAATGTGTATTTAGTGCCGTAAAATTCATGGAACAGCACTTTTTAGATCCGGATTATACCCTATATTAAGTTTGTCACGAAGTTTGTAACAATCAGAAGGAAGTGAAGCAGAATTTATAATATAATATAAAATATTTATATGTCGTGACGCGCTGAGTTCATTTTGCCATATCCGTATATCTGTCTATATATACGCAAAATAGTTGAAAGTTTTTTGAGATATCGATCTGAAATCTTGCACATATTCTTTTCCTACCAAGATGCTACTTATTTGTGGGAACCGCCAATATCGGACTACTATAGCTTGTAGCTGTCATACAAACTGAGCAATCCAAATTAAATCCTTCTATGGAAAACTTTTTTGTTTCACAAGGTAGCTTAACGAAATCTGGCATGGATTATTATCCAAAGCAGCGCTATAATGTGCGAACGAATCGTTCAGATTGGAACACTCTAACATATATCTGTCATACAAAGTGACCAATACAAACTAAGTCTTTATATGGAAAACTTTTTTATTTGACAAGATATCTTCACAAAATTTGGCGTATATTATTGTCCAAAACAACGCTACAATCTCCGAACGAACCGTTCAGATCGGAACACTATAACATATAGCTGCCATACAAACTGAACGATCCAAATTAAATCCTTCTATGAAAAACTTTTTTGTTTCACAGGAGAGATCACGAAATTTGTCATGAATTAATGCCCAAAGCAACGCTTCAATTTCCGAACGAATCGTTCAGATCGGTTCGCTATAGCTTTTTTTTACTACTTGAAATTTTTACTTCTTAAAATCTATGATTTATTTGGGAAGTATGTTGATAGCTAGACTTGCTTTAGTCATATTTTCCCATAATCATTTAATTTTATAATCAAATTTTCATTACTTTCTCTGCAGAGGATATTTACTACTGGTCTCGCGATCTCTATCAACGCGCAAAAGGTAAACCTTACGTTTTATACAATTACCGAGGGGTCATTTACTCAATAACAAGCCCGGAAGCCGTACAAGAGGTTTTCCAAAGTCAAACATTAAACACAAAAGGCACTTTATATGACTTGGTGCGTCCATTCTTGGGTAAGGGATTGCTTGTGAGCTCGGGTAAGAAGGAATTAAACTATTGGTAAAAATTATTTATGAAATTTTGACTATAAATGCATATTTTTATATATATTTTGTACATCTATAGACCAACAGTGGCATGACAGACGAAAATTGCTCACACCAGCTTTTCACTTTAATATATTGCAGAGTTTTATGGAAGTTTTCAAGTAAGTTTTGTCACAAATTGAAGTTTCCAAGTTCGACCATGTAAAAAAAAGGCTTTTATCCCTTTTTGCTAGAAATGAAACTGTAAAACTTTTGAACTTGTTAAGCGTGAAGCAGGATCAAAATATGAATCTAAATGAAATTATACCGGAATTCACTTTAAATAGTGTTTGTGGTAAGAAATAATGATTTGTATGTGCACTTAAACGAAGCAATCACAGAAAACTCCCCGTCAAATGTTTCTTTTCGGTTTTACTTCCAAGAAACTGCGCTTGGTGTTTGCTTGGATGACATAACTGGCAGCAGCGAGTATCGC